>JAHLJT010008456.1:0-16903 GCA_031308135.1 Acheta domesticus | reverse complement strand
GGGCAATAATAGGTCATGATTCAGCTAAGTGCGGAGAGACTTTCCTGGTGCACGTTAGCATTGGAGTCATTTTTCAATGAAGAAACACGATCATTTTGAATGAGTCCTAACATGAATTACAGAAAGGAAGACTACTTATAGTGATTAATGGATGTAATAGGAAGTAAAATAAGAGAGAGAAATAAATGAATAAAACTCCATAAGCATGTGATAGAATTATATGCTAAAATGCATAAATGCATTTCCATTCACAGCAACGTAAGAATATGTTCAAATAAATTAGAATTGTGAAGAGTCATGAAACCTAATTCTACCATTACGAAAACATAATTTGTTAAGAACATAAAAACACACAAGTGGGAATTGTGTAAAATTAAATAAAGTGGTATGCTATAAAACTAATCAATTATTCGTTACTCACGTTGTACACTTCACAGTGTTTATAGCTTTCTCGCATTCCTTTAAAAACAAGTAATGACTAAGATGGCAAATTTTTGCCAATTCGCCTATTTTTAACCTTCAAATAACTACTGTATTAGAGGTTACTTATTCATTTTAAGGCATTAGTAGTAATACATTTTAAACACCTTATGCTTCAAAATAAATAAACAACCTAAAACTGTGTTTTCAATGGTAGGATAAAAATAGACAAATTAGGCAAAAATCCGCAGCTTAGTAATGACAAAGAAAATGATTACATCTCTGCACGTCTGTCTTCATTTGAATCATCCGTGAAGTTCATTTTCATTTTTGTAGCGGAGAAATTACAACTTTATTTGAAATCCTGTCATGTCCTATTTCCGTAAAAATGAGAAATTGTTTGCGAGAAATCATATGTTAAAGACAAGAGACACTGTTCCTAATTTAAACGAAAATTTGCTCATAAGACATTGAATAAAAGATATTTTAAGTTTTGTAGACTAGATAACGCTATTTATAACGAACCGTAATTCCTACCTAGATCGGGTTTTCGTGTACCTAAAAACGGTCACATCAAATAGCTTTCCTCATGCTTATTCGTACTAAATGTAGCTTGTTCTCCTTGACCCTCTTGTTATGTTTTTTTTAACTTTTATTACTGATATAATAAATCAGCAACAAAAATAAATATTGAATCACTAATCTGAAAGCGCAACGAAAGAAGAAGGAATAAAAAAAATTTTTTTTTATTCTTCCGACTACAACTTGTTTTTTAATGTCCTCTCTTCGGGTACTATCGACTTTAGCAGACAAAAGTCATATTTGAAAGGGCGCGTCGGTACTCTGAAGGAGCCGCTCTGGATAGTGCTGCCACCTAGTGGCATTGCCAGTCGCAACAAGCGTGTGTAGCGCCACTTTCGGCAGGACGCCCAGCCTCTGGAGCATCTGGCGCAACCAGTAAATCGTACCAGTAACCTCCACAACCAACACAGGTGTGGGAACTCGTCTTCCGGCAAGAAATTGGACAGGGAGTTCAAAAATGAAATAAACATACAAAATACTGAATCTCATGAAATAATATTGTGATTAAGAATTCGTTAGAATTTTATTGAAAGCGATGGATAAATCAGCATCAACTTTGTATGGTAATGTAAATATTGTTAAAACTTTTGCCCTCACTTAACATAAATCATTGCCACACCCAGCTCAATTCCTGTCCATTCCCAGGAACATATGGCTACGCTCTTCTATCGAGGAGTCATACACCTACCAATTAACACGTCACGGGCGTTCGCATGTCAAACATACCAGTCGCCATAGAAGCTGTAATGAAGGTTCAGTTTTTGAATTTGATTCTGAGAATCGATTAATTTACTTCCATAATAGATCCTTATCGAATAATTATCTGAAAGCATATCATGACAATATACTATTTTCATGTATTTTTATTGACTGCAAACAAATCAGTTATTTCTGTTTTAATTCGAAAAACACATTTTCAAAGGAGAAAACAGATTTGTGTTTCTAAAATAACCCTGTCACCGCCTATTATTTAATATGTAATAATTATAAACAGTGTCACTCAGTTTAAATAAACTGCTAACGTACGTACTGTAGCAGGAAGCATCTAGTTAGGAAATACGTTCCTGATAAAAATTTACTAATTCTGCCGACGTAATCTTTTCGAACACAATGATAATGCAATCAAAGAAATAAGAGTACTGTTTTAAAAATTATATTAATTAAGAAATCGATGCACTTCTTAATTTTAGGTGTGTCCATGAGTCGATTTGATCTAGCAGCATCACGGTCCTCCAAGTTTCTTCCAGACGGTCAAATTTTATTTCAATTTCACATATTTTTAAAATTGTTATTTTAGGAATCGTTTTATCGTTTGATAAAACACGAAATTTGCTCATAGGACTGCCGTTTGAAGGACGACATTAATTTAATCTCATGTCTGAAGTGTATTAATAGTTGTAAAACTTGTTTGTGGTGTTAGGTTGTGATAAAAAATCTTTTACTAAACCTTGTAGAATGTAGAACCGAATACAGGACTATCCGAATGTTCACAGCTTAGAACGATTATCCCAAATAGTTCAAATTATGCCTCAAAAATAATTGAACAAGGAATTTTCTGTTGATTTTTGCTTGTTTTCGTTGTAAATTCTCTTAGTTTATAATTGATTAAAGATCTTATCGTTTCGACGTACTCTGCTTTTCTGATAGGACTAATAATTCCAATTACTTTCTATTAAAAAATTATATTCATGTTGATCTGTCTACAGAAAAAAACATGTAATGTATCGTTTTTCTAAATTGAGGAGAAGAAATTTTAAGGACGTTTATTCATAACTATTTATGTGATTACATTCTTTTGAGAGTATTGTCAAGTCCCTTTCAAGTATTATTTCAAATTTCGAATTACAAATGAAAACTTAGTTAACATTCGACAACAAACATTTCTTCACAATTGTGAGGGTGTTGTCCACGCAACCTTCCATTTAAAAACTGATTAAACAAATTCTATTAATTATAACTTTTTTTCAAGTGCGACGCGCCTCAGAATCGACAAAATTGATACAAGTGTATTGCTTTTGGCCTCCCATGTATTGTAGTATTTACATATCAGTGTTTTTAAAAGAATTGGCACAACTACCTATGTCAGCTACCCACACTATTCATCTGCATCTGGGCTCTCGTCGAACAGAAACTGCGAACGTTAGTCACGTAGATTTATGCTTCGGAAGTACACGTGGAATGAAGAGTATTAAATATTTATGAGAACATGTCATTTAGGAATTCGATACTAAAAAATATTCTGCGATGTCGTTCATCAAATTTCACGTACATTATGGCAGGCCCAGGTTTTCCATTATATACGTCGTACGATTCGCATTTCGTAGGAGATAGTATGTCAAATGTTGTCAGCTTCATGGTGACAAAGGAAAAATAACTTTTGTTTTATATCTGATTAACGAAACAATTGTGAGAAGTATTATATACATTCAAACGGATTGTACGGACCCGAATTCAAAATTTCATTACAAAATATGTATATATATATATATATAATATTATATATATATATATATATATATATAATATATTATATATATATATAACATTAACTAGAGGTTTTGATTATGAATCAGTGATGAATATCCCATTCTAGTTAGTTCAGTTGTCCCGTGGGTAGCTCACTGGTCAACGTGCTCGCTTTCGATGACGCGACCCGGGTTCGATTCCGATCGGGGCAGATTATAGTGTGCGCTTTCCTTGCAATGTCCAGTAACTATTGCTGTGAGACGATGAGAAAGCTGACTTCTCAGTTTGAGAAGACCAAAATAAGACGTAGGGAGGAGTATGTGTTAACCACACGTACCCCATAACCCACAGACCCAAGCAGGGGACGCCGATGGTAGACCTGGGCCCCGTCAGAAGTTGTTGTGCCTGCACAGACAGTTACTTTGAACGGCAATAAAAATTTCAAGAAATTACATTTGCATGATGATATTCCATTAAAACCATCCACGACAACATTTATGCACTTCGCAGCTCTTCAACAGTTACAATCAGCAATCAAAAATCTGATACGCGAAACATTTAAAACCTCTCGAAAGAAACGGAACATTAGTTACACCCTAAAAACTAGGACCATCTAGTCACCACATAGAAATTACCTCAATAACGGGGGAAGGGATATTGAATATTGCGAATTACGAACAAGATAATCACGTGTAAACGCCTACGTTTTTTCATTCATCCAATCCCTCACCAGCATCTTCTCCCATGCATCGTCCCTTGCTAACTGCCGTATTTACGAGCGTACCTCCCTGCCACACGACTGCTCCCGTTGAGGGATGAGTTATCGATACATGCAAATGAGCCTCTCAATGTAAGCTGCTCAGCAGAATGCGCCGCTAATAGCGCCGTCCAGGCATTGGGAGGAGGGTCAACGTCGCGGCGAGGCGAGGCGTCCGGCGCCGCGCCGGCCACCGTCACGCAATTACAGCATGCGGTGCGTGTTGTGAGTGAGTGGTGTTGTGTGTGTGTGTGTGTGTAGGGGGGAGAGGCTACTCATGGCGTAATGGTATGCTGCGCTTTCCGCCGCGGACCGGCATCCAAATCCCGGTCGATCTATGAGGAAACTGATGGGGGACAAAGCGAGGTTTTTTTCTTCGCGTTTTCGAGTTTACCCTGCGTCTTACTTCATTATTTATCTACCATCATTAACCTCATCATTATTAACGCTGTTATCTATTTATTTCATCACAAAGAGGGGCCGCACTGACCTTAAAAAATAAATAATTAATAAATGTAGTAGAAATGGAAGTCGGCCGCCTTCTGGGTGGCCTAACCGTCCCGGGACAATGGGGGGCGTTCTCACGACTACGCAGCGTCTGATACAGCGCCAGGTGAAAATGGAGCTGAAAAAGGGCAAGCCTACATAGATGTCGATAAGGCAGCAGAAAAATGTACACCTGTCTGCTACAGCAGGTCTGTAGCAGAAAACATTGTTGACCAAACCACTCGTAAGTGCTCCAGTACATGAATGAAATTCTCTTGTGTTATTCTGCAAATAATACATAAACACAGTCTTCACAAATACTGCAATAAAACATACAGTAACATACAGTAACATTCATAAGCAGTACAACAGTCTTTACATACCAAAAATATTTTAAAAATTGCTACATCATATCCCAACACAAGAATAGGAAAATTTAATGGTAGGTGGTCTCTTCATTGGAACCTTGATGTCGCATGCATCTGCTGTGTCGTCAGAAAGTGTGGTGATGTGCGGAGGGGTGCGGAGGAGGTTTGGAGGGTGCACAAGGGTGTGCGCTGTGGGAGCCTGGGAGGAGCTGGCAGCAAAAGGGTGGCGGGGTGCAACGGGATTCGGCAGAAAGCGACGAGAATGGTGTGCAGGACGGCGGGCCACCGACTTGGTGCGGCGGAGAGTGGTTGGGAATAGCGGATAACAGCGGAGAACAGGGAGAGGCGGCAAATGGCGAAGCATGGCGTAGTGAGATGTGCACTTGGGCGGTTCCCTTATTTTACGAGGGCCGTTTTTATCAATTCCGAGGAGTGTAACAAAAAGAAACGAGTAAGAAAAAAATGAATTTATTTTCAAAACTTATTTTGAAACATGATTACTTTCTACACACACACACACACACACACACACACATATATATATATATTATATATATATATATATATATATAAATCAATTTGCCACATAAAGGAAGGCAACAAAAGAAAACTCTAGGCCTTCAGGGGCTATGACGCGCCACTGCTGGTACGACAGGGTTTGATAGGGTGTGGCGAGGTGCGGCGGAAGTACGCCGGTTCCGGCGTAGTATTGCTGGCTCGTGCAGGGCGAGGGCATGGGGGAGAAGCCTCCTTCGGCGGAGGGTAGCTCTGCGACGGAGACGTGAGGCAGGAGCGGCCACGGGTGAGAGCATCAGCCCAAGGCGTGGGGCGGACAGGGGGGCGGGCGCAGCGACGTGTTGGGGGCGGGGCCGCAGGCGCGGCGGCGGAGCGCGCTTCGCCAGTCCTTTGTCTCGACGCTGCGAGCGCCGCCTTCCCTCTGACAGCTGACGCGGCAGGCGCGACGTGGACAATCGATTTAATATTGCTGCTTCATTCTTCCGATTTCTCGCCCGCCGCCGACCCTCGCCGCGTCGCCGCCTCGCGCCCGCCTTCCCGCCGCCTCCGTTCGTAGTCCGATGCTTCTGAATCATTAACCGGCTCGTCTGCAGAAGTGAAGTGCGTCCGTGGGAACAAGACTTGCCATTTTCCCTCAATTGCCGGAGCTCGATGCTCATCAATGCTGGATTTTTTTCTGCTGTAACTTTTTGTTTGAATTCTCGACGGGAAGTGCGCATTCTTGTGGGCAGTCGCTTACTTTGTGAAATACAAAGCTTAGTTGAACGCAGCGTTATTCTCCTTGCTGGTATTGTGAATGTTTTTTTTTTCCCTCAAACATTTAATCCTCTTGTGGTGGTGCTTGCTTTATTAGTCTTCACTCCTCTGCAGATGGCAACCCTGTTAATGGTGTCGCTTTTATGAAACAATGTACTTTATATACGCAATTTGCGCTGATCTGCTTTGAAATAAGCTTGTTCTAAACATACCAATAACGTGTAAAGGAAAAAAACCGTTGATAGAGAACTAAAATAGTAAGTATTTACTTATTCAAGGAGTCCTCGATAAAAAATGTATATTTATTTAAGATAAAATTAATTGCAAAAATATTTGTTTTGAAAAGAAAATATGGAGAATGTTAGCAAATATAATTCAATCGATAATAACGCGCATCTATTATAAATACTTTTCTGAGCTACTATCTTTAGAACATATTTACGGAACCGGAAAAAAATCTCAATTCATATGACAATTATTTATTCGTAAAAACATTCATAAGAACAGAGTATATTCAAACATTTCTACAACACGTCGTCCTTATGAATTTAACTGGCTATGCCCTATAAAAGAAATACAACATACTAAAGAAATACAAAATGCATCTGTAGTATCTGAAAACGAAATGAAACGTGAGAGGTGGAGTTTTGTACAGACTTAAGGTAATATTGCTAGTGATACATATATCTCAGCTAGAATCAACGACTACTGTTCGCATGATTCGTACACTACTACCCCATACTAATCGCGTGCGTTAGCATTATACGCTGTCGCCATCTGCATTTTTGCCCCCCCCCCCTCCATCTCCTTCAGTTGAATTCTCCATGATACTACAATTTTGCACAGCATGGAACTAGACTGCAGACACAACAAGCACTCGGTTGGGAGCCTGTACTCTTGCGCCAATGTCATGGAAATATATGATACAAATTTCTCGTTTTTTTTTCTGATCCGGAAGCTTGTTTAAACAAGCAATACAAAACGAAACAGAAAGGCCGAACCAATAGGATTGTACCGTCCTGAGCATTTATCAATAGCAGAATTCTCTGCCGTTTCAATTTAGAACATTATAAATTAAATGTCTTAGAAAGTACACGTTGTACGAAACACTCTTCACACATAAAACATCAAATGATCATGTGATTTCCTTTTGTCTGGTTACTTATGTTGTTAAAAATCTCTCAGTTAATTCCGAAAATTCACCAGTACTCTCTTTGCCTTCGCATTCTCTGCCATTGTCGACTCTACCTCTCCATCGACTCTCCCCCGCCTCCCTTTCGGTTGCAAATTCTCTGGAATATTAGAGCTTCAGCACATGAAGTATGTAGATGGCATAAATGCTGAGCACTCAATTGCAAGATTGCTCGCATGTGCAAACTCTACTATTACGTAATGGAAATATCGGAGTTCGTACTCCTCATAGCGAGTCGTAACCGGTAGGCTGCACGAAATACATAACGTGAATGGAAGTTGTTTCAACTTGTATCGGAAGAGTGAACTGGCATCGCTAAACTAGTCGTAGAGGTGAACAAATACGAAAGGAAATTCTAGGAAACAAATCAATTGTATGTGGCTCCTTTTGGGAATTCAACAATATCTGCAGGCTTTGCCTGTACAGTAACTCTAATCATAATGTCTAAATTATTTAGAGTTTCTATAAACGAAACGTCTTGGAAATACGAAATTGAAAACATTCTCAGCATGTGAAACACTAAATGACCACGTGTTGCCTTTCAGCAGTGTATCTTATCTACAAAAAACATCACTAAATCAATTACTCTAGGAATGTGATGCGTATTGCTGCTACTGTATGTAGTTGTTTATAAGAAGTATATTATACCATCACACTGTGTTCATATAACAATATAATAAGAATTGTATATATTTAATGTAACATTTTTTATAATGCTTGTATTTATATCATGTTATTTTTACCATTTCTAATTCTTGAATTGTTAATCATTTTTACTAACATGTGGTCGCTCATGACCAAGATGTTTATGCGACCTTAATAAATAAAGCAAAAAACAAAAAAAAAAAAAACAGAAAAAACATCACTCAGCTATTCCCATCTTACTTAGCCGCACTATCCCTGCCTTTGTGATCTCCACATCTGCCACCTCTCCGTCCTCGTCCTCGTCCCCGTCTCCAACCAACCCCCTCCGCCGGAGGGAATTCTCCGGGATATTGCGGGTCTCTGCGGTTGGGAAAAAAGGCCGAGCTCCCTCAAAAAGCACTTAGCAATTTCGCCCGCGCCCACGGGGAGAGCGGAGGAGGAGAGGGTGAGGAAGGGTCCGAGCATCCCGCTGGGCGCTGGTCGTTAATCCGGGTTTACGCGAGGACGCGCGCCGAGGATATGGGGGCGTGGCGTGCCTTTGTCCTGCAGCGGGCCGGCACAAAGCGTTGTTTGCCACGGTTTGACGTCACCTCTTTGTCACCAATCTTATCGCCATTATCAGCACCGCCATCTTCATTGTTTTCTCTCGGAGTAACGCTCGCCTCGTACAACCAACTTTTGAAGGGTGTCTGTAAAAATCCGTTTAGGAAAGATTACTACAGGGAAGAAAAGCAGATTTTGTGGATATTTTATATCACCACAGCTCGCGGTGATTGATTTAACAAGAATTCCAATTTTGTTTTTCAGGAATTTCCATTTCTTCTTCTAGACCAGAAAGAACCGTTCTTTATATGACGCTGAACCATTAGCAGGTAAGAAATGTCGTCATTGAATTTCAACTACTCGTACTTTGAGCAAAACCGCATTTTTGTTCAAATGCCCTTCTCCAACATGTCTACGAGTTATTTGTTACTGGTAGCAAAGTTAAAATCTTGATTCTCTGTAGGTAGCAAATTTCATTCCTAAATTGTCTTCATTCAATGAAAACAAGTAAAGGTATCATTGAATTTACCTTCAAGATTCAGATTCTCCATGCTTGGTGTTTGTGGAGATCGTCTAAATTTCCATATTTCGAATATCACAAATATCGTTGTGTTTACCTGGAGGCAACCATTTGAGGACGACGAAATAAAGAGCTCTGAGTAAACAAAATACTCAATGCGACTATATTTTTTATCAGTTCATGTATAGGTCTAGAAGTTATTCGACAAAGAAGAGATGTTTGCTTTGCAAGATAACACCCCACTCCATTCATGACCATTATATGTTCTCAACAGAAATTATATGAATAATTTACTACTATGACTTCAATTTTGAAAGAAAATTATGAATATCAGGATTTTCTTTACTTTCTTCTGTCAGTATAGTTTTCATGATTTCAGGTTTACAGCGCTTAAGTCCACAGGGCACAGTTCGCTTCGAGCCGTCGCGGAGTTCACATCGCGCTCAGCTCTGTTCCGAACAGTGAAGTGTCTGCCGTTAAGGCTTGTTTATAGTAACCGAAGTGCAAAAGTGTACAACGTGCTTTTAGTATCTGGAGTGGCAATTATTAGTGCTACTAATTGCAGCACTAAATACATCAACCATTGCATGTGAACCAGCATCCAGCTGCCCTGGCCTAGGGCAAAGCATAGCCGGGGCCATGGCCACTCTGTATAACACAGACGGCGCCATGGACACCACATTCATCTCGACACCACCATCCCACGATGAACATCACATCGGTGCTTCTCAACAAGGCAACATGATTCTTCAATATGTTAATCTCAACCAACATCCGCCGCACGAGGGAGTATAGGAAACTGCAATTCCAGAAACTCAGGAACTAATGACTAGCGGCGCTACTAAGGTCAGTACTCAACCAACTGCCAGCGATGCAGCCCAAGGCGTAGCTAATCAAGTGAATGAAAACAAAGAAATCGCAGACAGTGCATCAAATAGCGGTAAGAGATCATTCAATGACTCTGATGAAAATGAACATCCCCCTAAAAAACCAGTCAACAGTGCTAACAGTGTTTATGCAGTGCCAATTAGTAATAGATATGCCCCCTTAGAAAAGCTAAACGACCCTGATCCCAGGTTTAATTATATAAACATCACCCCAACCCAAGACGAAAATGTCAAGATTCCACCAATTTATGTGAATAACATAACAAACTTATCAGAGTTTAATAGAGAAATCAAAACAATATTTCAAACCAATTCACCTCTAATGTAATAAACAACAGAATAAAGCTAATGTTTAAACAGTACCTGACTTCAGAAAAACAATTAAATATCTGCTAAATACTAAAAGAAGTTTTCACACTTATAAAGACCCCGCTAATAAAAAGTTCTCCATAGTATTTAAGAATGTTCATCATTCATTATCACTGCAGGAATCTACGAGGATGTCAAAGAAAAGTGCCCTTCGCTAATCAGTGTCACAAGACTCCACAAAGATAACATTCCTATACCAGTGGTAGCGGCCGAGTTTAACGGCCAGCAAAGCATAGACATTGTATTACAAATACGGAAATTTGCAACTTAAAAGTGAAAGCTGAAAAAAGACGCAGAATCAAAGGTCCAGTGCAATGCTTAAGATGTTTAGACTTTGGTCATACCCGAAATAATTGTAATCATACATTAGCCTGTATCTACTGCTCCCAAAACCACTATTCGGTAAATTGTCCAAATAAAATGCTCACCCCTTTTTGTAAACACTGCAATGGGCCACATCGTGCAGACGTTCGATCTGACGATTGCCCGTTCTACAAAAAGCTAACTCAACCCCACCCCCCCTAAAGGAACTCATAGTGAAGACCTACGCTCAGTAAAAGCGCTTCTCAAAGTGTTCATGTAGCACCTCTACCTAAAAGTTTCACAATCAATCAACCCCAGAACCAGACCCAACAACAACACCTCATTTCGTTTACTTCATCAAAATTTCCCAAACCTCCCACCCACAAACAGCATCCCTAACTTTACTTTCGCTCCAGCAACAGCCTCTAATCCGAATCCACTTCATCTACATAACCAACAAGCACCAAACAACATAAACGCCAGCAATAATAATAATAATAATAACAATAATAATAATAATAATTCATTCATACACTCCCTAATAAATTCCATCACAACTCATATCGTAAACATAATCAACTCAATCATCCCAACAATCATCAGCAATATACAAACCTCATTGTCATCATACTTTAATAATAATCATGGCTCTACAGCACCATAACAAACTAAACATACTAAATTGGAATGCCAACGGCATAAACAATAAGAAAGCAGAGTTATCATACTTCCTAAAAGCCAAAGAGATTAAATTAGCATGTATCACCGAAACACATTTAAAACCAAATGAAACATTCAAAATTCCTGGATATAATAATCATAGATCAGACAGAATAAACTCAAATGGAGGCGGTGTTTTAATACTAATCGAAAAATCTATACCTTATATCCAAAGTAATTTACCCCATACCCCTGGAATAGAGACAGTAGCCATTAAATTTCCACTCGACAACAGAATAATTACTCTCATAGCAGCTTACAACCTCCTAAAATCAAAATTCATAGTACCAATTTTGGATTACTATTTCAATTAAACACCCCCACAATACTTGTCGGAGATCTCAATTCCAAGGTCGTTCACTGGGGCTGTAGAACTTCCAATACCGCTGGGTTACAATTGTATAAAATTATATCAGATTTAAAACTACATCTAATCCCTCCCCCTGAACCGACATACTACCCCCACGACCAAAACAAATTCCCGGATATTCTGGATATTGTAATAACTAACACACAAATCAAATTCTATAGTTCTCCCATATTTGAATTGGATTCTGATCATCTTCCTGTCATCATTTCAACCCAGCAACTCTCCCCCTCACATAACCCAACCCACTCATTAAACACGCGAATTAATTGGAAAACATTTAAAAAAATAATCACTAATAAACGCCACAATTTAAAACGTTAAATACCCCACTGGAAATCGAACAATCAATTACACAACTAAATAACCTAATTATCAACACAGTCAAATCCCTGCAAGACAATAAGCCTCCATACGTCACAAAAACACCCAACACAAAACTACCCAAGAATATACTAAACTTAATTAAAATTAAAAATAAAACCAGAAGACTATGGCATATAACAAAATCGACTCAAGTGAAAAAAGAATTGAACTTACTCACTACAATAACGAAAAGAGCAATAATAGAATTTAACCACTCAACGTATAATAAACTAATTCAATCACTGAGCACAAGAAACAATTCGCTTTGGCAGTTCACCAAAAATATTCTAAAAAGAAAACAACTATACCACCGCTAAACACACCTACAGGCAAAAAATATGCACCAGCAGAGAAAGCAGAAGCTCTGGCAGATCACTTTGAGCAATCATTCACCCCTAATAGTACTCCCACACATTCTGATCACATGGACATAACACAATCAGTATCTGCACCCAATTATAACATCCCACATAGAATAAAATATAGTTCCCCAAATGAAATCAAAAACTTTATTAAAAATCTCCCTCTTAAAAAAGCACCTGGCCATGATAAAATTAGTAATGTTATATTAAAAACTTCCTTCTTAAACTTATATTCAAAGCCTTCCAGAACAAACAACACACAGTAGCCACCTTCCTGGATATCTCACAGGCTTTCGACAGAGTTTGGCACCCAGGCTTAATATATAAACTAAAATCTATAGGAACTCCAAATTATCTACTACAAATCATCAAAAGTTTCATAACAGACAGAACATTTACAGTAACTGTCGAAAAGCATGTTTCCAACCCCCGCAGAATAAAAGCAGGACTTCCCCAAGGTTCCCCCCTTTCACCCACCCTTTTCAAACTATACACATCTGATATACCTACCTCTCCATACACACATATCGCACAATTTGCTGACGATACTGCCATCTTCATGTCTCACCATTCAGTAAGTCACATTTGCAATAAAATTCAAATGCATCTGAAAAACATTGAAGATTGGTCTCTAAAATGGAAAATCAAGCTTAATCCGTCAAAATCAACAGCCAAAATATTCTCTCTGAGAACATTCGCCACACCCACCCCATTCCAATTAACAACAACACAATTCCCTGGACCCCGTAAACCAAACCGTTAAATACTTAGGACTAAACTTCGATACAAGATTAACCTGGAAATCTCACATAGCAACAAAAATTCAACAAACCAAAATCAAATTAATTCAACTAAAACCACTACTAAATCACAAAAGCAGTCTCTCCTTAAACAATGCCATCGCCCTGTATAAGACAATAATCAGAGCTTTAATGCTGTATGCTTGCCCCATCTGGACGAACGCTTCACAGACTAACATTAATAAAATCCAAATAATGCAAAATAAATTCTTAAGATTAGCCACTCACGCCCCATGGTTCATTTCAAATGATCAACTACACAGAGAATTACATTTACCAACCATCAATCATCACATCGCTCATCTCTCCAACAATTTCTATTCAAACATATCCTCAATAAATCAAATAGCTCACTACAACCTAGCCACACTCAACGAATTTCCGACCCGAATCCGCAATAGACATCCTCTACACACCTTCCTCAACATATTCTCAGATGTAAGCTAAGCGTAGGTGCTCAATGAGTATCCTTAGCCCATTTTGTAGTTAGATTAGAAATAGTTTTTAGGTTAGGTTAAGTTAAGCCAGACGAATTACATGTGAAAAAGTAATATTACTGAACCATGTATCACTCATTCAAGTAATAAATAAAAATTAAAAAAAAAGTCCACAGGGCAGTGTCAGCAGTTCTACCAGACAAAACTGAAGGCCGATGGATCCGTGTTTTTCTGCTACCCCATCATTGTCACTTCATCAGCTTCAACTTGTGAGTTACAAAAGATATCTAGTCATTCCTACTTCTTGGATTGGAATTAATTTTCAAATTGAGAATACATGTAAATTCATTTCATAAATCTAGTGCATTGTCTAAGTTACATTTTTCTTTAAACTGTATGTACAGTACAAACAATTGAGTAATTACGTAAGATATTTTAAAAAAGGGTGTTCTACTCGCAATCTGCCTCAATTTGAAGACGTGCATATCTCAGGGGAAACTTTATCTATTCTTAGAGTAATTATTTTTACTAAAATGTTAGGCATCTTACGAGACTCAGACATACGGGCTGCGAGAACGGCAGGGGCCGGAGAGCCTGCGGCGACTATTAGTCCAATACGAATGGCTGGAACGAATGGGTCGACAAGAGTCGTAGTGTTGGGATGAGCGGGGTCGGATGATGGGGGGACGGCAGAGCTCAGGGTATCGACAGATATCATCGCAATGCCTCTGACCGGGGAGTCCTAGGTTCTAATCCCGACGGTGGCAGGATTTTTGACACTAGCTAGATACCTAAATCGAGGGGCGGTGACGGGGCGGGGCGGGCTGGGGGCGGTGCGTCGGGGGGCGGCGGCGGGGGCGGTAGCGGAGGCGAGCCGGGGGAGGGCGCAGGCGCGGCGGGGGTGGGGGCAGCGGGGACGGTGTTAGGCGGCGTCCACCGTGTCGGAGCGGGTGAGGTCGCGCCCGGGCCGCGCCCCTCTCGCCTCGGCGCGGGCGCCCCCTTGACCCCGCCCCGCCACGAGGCCGCAGCGCCGGCGGCGCCGCATCCTGGTTGCGCCCCGATGGCGCTCGCCGCCTCCCCCCCCTGCCCCAGCCACCGCCGCCGCCCGGCCTCCGCCCGGCCTTTGCGTCAGGGCGGCGCGCGATAGACAGCATTTGCCTGCGCGCCGGTGGTCGCGTCGCGCAACGGAGGGAATTTCATGCGCTCTTTCATCCTCTCAAATGACTGTCTTAACTGCAGTGATGAGTATCTATGTTTAAGCGTTTCGACTTCAGTAGGGAATAGATTTATTAAGTTTCTAGAACACGACTCTTTGTTTAAAAAAAATGTAAGATGCTTGTTAATGTATGAGTACGTTTAGCGACTGTAAATAAAATACGATTATGTTTCATATCGTCACAAAATACATATTTACTGAACAAAACGCAATCGTGTTAGAGTTAACAACCATATGGACTATATCTTTATGCCTTTTGTTTATGTTGTTATTATTAAAATATTATTAATATTATTTAGCCAATCACATCCCATTAACGGCAAAATTCCTGTTACAGAGAGAAAAGAAAAACCATCTTCCTCATAAGAATGGTTAGTTTGACCAACTGACGTTATATCACAAAGCTTTCATTGCTGTAAAATTAATTGTAATAATTCGTAATTATTACAATCTATTGCGTTCATGCAAATACCAATTACTCATTCACTTTTATATACAGAAAAATTTGCAATGCCACCAAAGTTTATTATTAATTAAGGTACAAGTACATTAATTTGAATAATAATATTCAGTGGTCAGTTAGTCTATTTATTAGGTTTCTGTCTTCAGTGTCAATAACTTTGACCTGGTTAGAAATTATTTACAGTAAAAATATGCTGAGGTATGTAATTATCGAACGCGATGTTGTGAATTTAAAATGCAATATTGTAAAACTCTTTTCTGTTGGGAGGGGGGGATTAGTATCCGATGATGAACGTGTATCACAATGAAACATCATGAGCAGTATGTGTAAATCTTAACTAGAATCTGAGATTAAAATCTTTGGCATCAGCTCCTTTCGGATTCAAAGGCTGGCTAACCACCCAAGCTATCAGCTAACGGCACTGACCTTCATTGAAATTCTTAGAATCTCACATATCTCGTATTAAGCAGAAAATTAAAATTAAATGTTTCAATATAGTAGTTATTGGCCTATTTAACCTTATTTAGTTTTCGATTTGTACGACACGAACGCCAGAAGGCTTTGAAGAAACATAAAGCTGGTATGTGAATGAAATGCCACGGCATTTCACGACCGCTGTTTCTGGGGGCAAGTTTCTTATTTACGTCGTAGCAGAAGAAACAGTTCTCAGGCTTCGTAACAGGTTGGAATGCACGAGCAACCACAAATTTTGCTAAGGTTTGCCTTAGGAAAGGAAACAAGAATTAAGATAATTACCTTTTCATTATAAAATGCTGCATATATGTACATTAACATATTTCGTTTATCATTATATTTTCTTCAGCACTGTTCTAATCCAGAACCATTATTTGAATTGTCTATGTCATTTTCTTGTTTGCGAAAATGGTGCTCTGACGCGATTGAACTTCGTATAGAAATAAATTTCTAAAAATCTCACTATTTGAAACCATTGACGTCTATTTAAGAGCAATTAAACGCATTTGAGAGAATGACTGGAATAGAACAACGCACGTTAGTGTTCAAATAATTAATGAGATTTTCAAATAGTTACTACCAGTGCTGCAGCAGCAAAAATGATGCAGATCAAAAACCCAGAAAATGGTTTTCCCAAAAAAGTAGCGTCAGACTGCTTCAAGAACAATAAATAACATGTCTCATAGAACTCGTCAAGACATAATTTTTTAACGCAAAAGTCTCTCTTAGGCTTAAATAACATAGGGTGGAATTTATAGAGTAGGTCTTTACACACCTAAAATATTTTGAAAAATGATGCAGTTCCATAAATGCAAAACGAATAACAAATAAGTAATCGGGACGGTACTATTCTTCGTGAGCCTGCTGTCGCAAGCCAGCTTTGACGGA
>JAHLJT010008455.1:0-24631 GCA_031308135.1 Acheta domesticus | reverse complement strand
CCAAGACAAAACGCATCATATGATGTAATGTCTTCTATATGTGTTTTCTTCCAGCTTCAGCTCAATACAAAATGTTATCACTATTCTCTTTGTATTCATTTGCAATTCCATAATATGTGTTAACTTCACATGTCTGTTAATTTCTTTCTGAGTGATGCTGGGACTTGGTGGGGTCTTTGACTGCAGCTTCTGGCAAACAATGGGTTGCACTATCTCTTTACCGGGTACCAGCAAATACCAAACCTAAAAAGACACTGAAGCAGTGATGAAGACTTAGGCATTCAATTCATAAAAAAATGCAATGTCTATAAATCTCACAGGCAACGTGGCTGGTGCACAACTGAATTGTATGATCCACTTCCATGACAATGCTCTAATAAACAATGAACCAAACACTGACAAAGCATTTAAAATTGGCCCTCGAGAGAAAATAAACGAAGGTTTTATGAAGTTTGGTGTGTTTGTATCTAATTTGGCGGTTGGTGAAATGATTATAAAATATTGTGGCCACAATAAATTCAATATTCGCGATAAACCTATCAGATTTGGTTACAAGTTTGGGCCTTGTGAGGAACAAATGAATTTTGTTACAAATTTGATTTGTATCAAGGAAGGAAGGAAGGTTAGAGGTGAGGGCATGCTTTCCTTTGGAAACACGAGTTGTAGAGTCAATGCTCTTCATACTACTTCTGAACCTGCAGGGTATGAGGTTTATTTTGACAATTTCTTTGTTTCGAGCTTCTCGATGAACTGGCTGAAATGGGTACTCGATGAACAGGCACAATGAGATGTAATAGAACACGAAATTGTTCTTTACTTGATATAAAAAGAGATAAAAAATGGAGAGGCGTACATGATTATTACAGTGACTTACAAGGCAAAATACTAATTGTTCGATGGAATGACAATGGTCCTCTAATTGTCGCATCTAATTTCTAGTCTTTTTTTTTCTTTGGAAGGAGCTCAGCGAATTTTTAGGCAAAAAAAGAGAAAGGTGAAATCCAGCAACCGAACTTGTAATGAGTTATAACAAGAACACGAAAAGAGATGACAAACACTGGCTTTGCTCAAAGTACGGCATTTCTGTCAAGGACAAAAACTATATTGGAGTATTGTCGTAAAATGTTTTGACATGCCCGTAGTCAATTCGTGGCTATTACATAAACTTGTGACAGACAAAAAAGGTAAATTGAATCTTCTCGAATTTCGTCGACAAATAAACCGTACCCTAATAAAATACTACACAAATGTCATTTCGCCGGGACGACGATCTCATACAGGGTGAATACAGTTGTGGAAGATGTTCGATTTGAAAGAAAGGATCATAAGTAACGTAAGTACGTGTGCTCCACATTTTTCTTCTCAGATTCTTCCATTACATTTCGAAATATGTAGAAAACTACATCAGTACGTACAATATTTTGTTTTAGTAACTCCTTAGCTAGATATCCGCGTACTAGTAAATACCTTAGAAACAGAATTAACAACGAATAGTTCAACGAAAATAAACTTTGGTGATTTGGCGCAATTTACAATGAAAATACATTCGGTCTTGACGGAAAGGGAACATAAAAATATATTGAATGCGCTTCCTTTGTATGATTTCACAAAGACTGTTAACCGGTTCTCAAATTCATTGGCAAACGAATTGACATACCACTACCAGCTACGCTGTAAAAGCACTTGCTTTCCATTTCTGAAAAGGATTTGGTCAAATTATCATGTTGGAACTCCTATCATTTCTCTGCTTGCTACCATTTTCAAAATCTCCTACACATAAATTTCGTTTTCTTTTTTTGTACCGAAAACAAAATATTTGTTTTGAAATGTTACTTGATGAAAATAGGAATTGAAATATCTCGCAAAATAGTTTTAGGATTTAATGTATATTATTTTATAAAGAAGTCAAGAGAGATCACATGACAATCGTACACATGTACAACGTATTTATTGATGCAGTCATGAGTTTCTCTAAATTAGCTTTAATCAATTCTATCACAAGAATCGCAAAATACAGAACATTTGCTAATTATTACACGGGAGTATTCCTTTCAGCATTTTGTAGATATTCGCAAAATACAGAACATTTGCTAATTATTACACGGGAGTATTCCTTTCAGCATTTTGTAGATATTCATTATATTTTACTTCTCGTCTTCTTTACAAAGAAAGACGCAACTACATAAGTTTGAACCAGTTATTTATATTGGCATTTCTCAAGTAACATCATAAATTTATCAAGTATCAGATATTAGTATAAAATCCCTGATTTAAACTGGAATGAACGGCAATGTATTTTAATCTGAATACGTCTGGTTTCTACTACTCCCTTTCCGCTGGTATTAGTGACCTGGTACTCCAAGGCTTCATACTAGCTTTGCAGAACTCAATAAGTATAAGATGAAATGGATAGATCACCAGGTTCATCAAAATCCAATCGTGTAGCACACCATCGAAGGCCTTCTAGTTGTCAATCCAAGCCATGCTTAAATTATGGTTTTGTTTCTTTACATCCTTGAAGATGATTAAATTCAGTAGCAAGATTTCCTTACAGCCATAGGAAACATTTCTACATCCTTTCTGTTCAAATGGCAACAGATGGTTCTTCTCTAGGTGTCTATATATTTTGACAGCTATGGCTGCATGCTACAACAGTAAAGAAAGCAATACTAATTGGGACATTGATGAGGAAGATGTGTCTTTGTATAATTTATTTTAAAAAATCCCAGCGTGAGAAAACACTGATATATTAGTGGTGGAAGAATTTCCAAATAATGACAAGCAACCAGAACTTAGGAATGCTCAAGTAGTTTATTTCATTAACCTGGAATGCATCACCTGGGTCCCCAGAGTGAAATTAGCACGTTTAAATATTGGCAGCCTTGAATAGTGATATATTATTGTACGAAGGTCGTCTCAAAGGCCAGGAATCTCAGACAACGTTTCTCCGGGACAAGTGACAACATTGTAAAAATTCTACGCTTCTACCATTACCGCTCAGGCTGTGACGACTAGCAACAATTGTTCCTACCGCAGATTGCGAAGTTTTCTTGCGGGAAAATATAAAAGTGCGACTGAAATTCACCGTGAGTTATGCAATGTGTACGGTGAATGCGTTATTTCAAGACCTATGGTTTCTTAGTGTCGTCAGTCATCCATTGAAGGAAGAACCTCACACGACGATCAACGAAGAGGACGCCCATCCACTTCTCGCGCTCCGATTGTTGTCGACAATGGCAGAAGGCTTGTGCACACCGATCGGTGCCTTACACTGGATGAAATTCTTTTTCAACTTCCTCCAAACATTGAAATAAGCCGTGCAATACTTCAAAGAATAATTTATTGAGGATCTGTGTCAATCGAAAGTGTGCACCAGAAGGGTAGCTCGCCTGCTCTCAGAGCAGAGTGTAGACGCATCATCGCAATTTTTGCAATTTTTTGAGGATGAGGGAGAAAGTTTATTTGACCGAATAGTGACTAGGGACGACACGTGGATCCATCACTGGACGCCTGAATCCAAGAGACAAGAGCATGGTGTGGAAGGGAAAGGAACAACCGGCGCCGAAAAAGGCTAAAGCTCGGGAATGCGCTGGCAAGGTCATGGCAACAGTGTTTTGGGATTGCCAGGGAGTGTTGTTGATTGATAACCTTCACCGTGGGACCACGATCACAGCTTCTTGCCAATGTGAAGTATTGCGAAGTATTGCGAAGCATCAGAAGGGCGATCCAAAACAAAAGAAGGGGAAAGTTGAGGAAAACAGTTTTCTTGACCCACAATATTGTTCGTCCACACGCTGCTCATGAGACTCGAGCATTGCTGGAACAGGTTTGGTCATCCCTCACATTCACTTGCGCTTGCACCAATCAACTTTCATCGTTTTCCGAATCTTAAGCAATATCACGGGGAAAGACACTTTGCAAATAAGAATGACTTCAAAGAAATGGGGCTTGCCAGTTTGGCGAGAGAGTGGTTTGACACTGGGTTAAAGAAACAGTTGTCACGGTACAAAACATTTATTGAATCGCAAGGGATTTATATAGAAAAATAGTTAAAATATGCAATTTCCAAAATATTAACTCTTCGTTTTTTAATTTTATTTATTTATAGTTTAACATACTTTTGAGACGGCTCTCGTATCTTCCATTCCAGGTATTCGGCTTCCGCCAGGGCAGTCGAATCACGTCATTCTACAGAAGGTAATATAAAATAAAACGTAATTGGGGTAATAATATAAAATAAAACGTAATTGACCCACCTTGTAATTCACGTCACAGATTTTTCTACCTTGTGACAATGCATTTGCAGGATTTCTTTTATTTTCTGTTAGAATTTCAACGAATCCAACATAAGTTACCTATTTGTAAGATAGGTTTGGAGGATGAAATTTTATTTATTCTTTGCTCCTTGCAGCTTTATGCCTAAGTTTCTTAGCGGTTTAAAAGTCAAATTAGCTGCAATAATAATTTTCTAATATATCTCTTATATTTGTAATTTTGTATCAAGCTTTCAACAGTTATCTTACTTAACTAGTCTGAAACTATATTGTATGCTAATACATTGTAAGCACCAAATATTATATCTCATATAAATGATTATATCCCATGATAAATAAACTTTCTTGGCTCTAAAACAAAGATTTCATCGTACATTGTTGAATAATACACCTCAAAGACGAACGAATTTATAAAAGAGGTCAGGGACCACGCCTTGTAGTTAGTATTCATTGAAATGAGCCACGTTTAATGTATTAAGAGTAGAATGACAAAACAAATGAGGGCCGAATTGATTACACAGCGTGTGTGAGTCACAACGAGGGTCTTCAGGTCACCATGAGGTACATAGAAAACAACCTGAGACAACTCCAGCCGACAATTTGATGTTCAGGTGTCGTGATATTGACCCACGTAAAAGAAGCAAAAACCAATTGACAATTTCTTTAAGATGTAATTCATTAATCTTCAGCAATTAATATAATATAACATTATGCACGTAAAATTTTTATTCAAATATACATTCATTCGAGGTAGGCTCGGCCCCATCCACCTCGCATTCTGTACACTGAAAATGAGTAATTTATCTTCGACATTTTAAGATATTTAATTCATGATATTTAGTAAATTGCTGTAGACACTAATGATACAAAAACAATAAAAATTTATGATTGCTAAATACAAAGAAATATGAATAACATCTAAAAGAAAAGTAAACTTGGCCAGTAATAATAAAACATTTTTTCTGGATGATTAACTCATTTTTTTAATCGTTGTCAATAATATGCCTTCTAGCAGTAACAGTAGTTCCACTCTTCTCTACCCTTATGTTAGCTTTTTACACATCGGAGCTAAAGCAGACGCTTACCTAACTACACGATATTTTTTTTTTCCTCGACGAGAAATCAAAAGAATTGTACGCTTATCAGCAAATTCCACCTCTACATCACGATCCATTCTTGTATTCAATCACATGGCCATTTTTGTGCTCCGATACTTAGTTCAAATTTTTCAGGAACAACTTCTGAACCCTAATATAAGCATTATCAATGACATTGCAATCACAACTCTTAATAAGCGACTTAAGTAACCGCACACCGCGTGAAATAGGTCACACATTTTAAGAGTTTGGTTTGGAAGAACATATTGAAACACGAAATGGATTAAAGAATAATGTTCTTGCCAGTTTTGTGAAGGTCGATGCCACGAGCGGGAGTCCATGGCACGAGTGCCACGACAAAATCACCCCTCCACGCCGTTCATCACCCCGCCACCAGAGACAACGCAATCCCTATTGTAAAACGACGTGGTTACTAATAGTTTCCTCTCACGACTCTAGTAGCGCAGAGCAACTCGTGCCATGCACGATGCCACGACGAATGCCACAGCCACCAGCAGAAGACCTTGACACCACTGGCCTAGGGAATATTGTTATCTCCGAGGTAGTCGCAAGCCGTTCATATTGAAAGCTCGTTCGCCTTCATCACGACTATCTCAAAGACTCCAGCAAAGCCGTGGCGTGAAATCTTGCCCATAACCGCACTCGACCCCCCGTTTCGTTACCAAGAGAACGCTCGTTTTCCACTATCTAAAGCCCAAAAGTTCACAGAGATTTATGCAGTGGCAAATATACATTTTAAGAGGATAAGAAAATTGTCTCAAAGAACAAATAACTACATACAATTAAATTCGAGTATATTATTTTCAATTCTAAGGAAGGGGAACACAAATGAGGTCAATGACACAAATTATTATGTTCCAAGAAACTAATAATTATTATTAGTTGACTGAGCCACTTAAAATTGTACAAACTCTTTCATATTGTACATCATTTTGTATTATTTCAAGCGCTTAAAATCACTAATTATAGTTACGTTGAACACTCCAAATTGAGAAATGAATATATTCATATAAAATTAAAAAAAACTTATATTAAAATTTCATTAGCGTAATGTGAAATGAATGAATAATGTATAATATGGGGAAAACAGTAAGAATGAATTTGAATTGAGAAAATATTATGTTAAATAAATGAACATGAAAACAATAAAAAACGATATGACAAGCCTAAGAGATTCAACGATTGGTTGCTTTTTAGAAAAAAAAAAGCAACTGATGTCACGGCAACAGGAGAGGTTATGAGACGACAAAATTTATTGTAGTGATATACTGTGCTGAGAAATGAATCGAACGGCACAGTGAGAGCAGTTAGCTACATTGTACCTGAAATGATACAATGCAATTCCGTCTTTTACATTACGTAGTTAATCTGTCATTATTTTGATACGGAATTTAAAAATCAGAGGACGTCTAGTCGGTAGGTGGAATTACAAAATTATGAAATTTACAAAATTTACATATTTTTTTCATCGAAAATGATGAATCAATAGTAATAAACATGACATTCAGAGTTCAATGAACGTATTGTAATTTATTTCTTAATGATGTAATTTCACCTTATTCACCTTTGATTGTCTGCCGGCAAAGAACGAGTCTGAAGTCTTTATTGTAAACGATGAAATATATCCTCTAGCGTAGAAATGCCAGGTAGACGTTCAAGATTTTTTAAATTGTGCTTCCTGTACTAAAGTTCCCCGTTTGATGACTATCTTCCATAGACTACAACTGAATACATTTGACACTCCGAACTTTTAGATTTTTTAAGAGTTTATTTTCTGGTTTATCTAATGTCATGTTCAGCCGTAAGTAATTTAATTTCCCTTTCAATATTAGTTCTTCCAAGGAACAGTCTGGGTTTATTTCTATCAATACGCTCCTTGGACGTGATGTAAAGGCAAACGAAATTGCTAAAAAAATATTTAAAAATATTTATTCAATTTCATATACTCGTACTATACTTTTTTCAATTAACATTCCATTACGAGATTTGTTCCAAAAACGATTTCAGTAAAAATTGGGAGCCGAGTTTAAGGTAATAGTTTATCAAATAAATTTCTTTACTGCTACTAATTTATGTATAATTTTCAGTTTGCACATTACCATTGATACATTTTCTTAAAAGAAAACGACGAATTTTTATTCAACATGTTATTTCACACTATTTTCCTCTAGAAAGAGTCTTTCTTATAATGAGAACTCATTTTAAAATATAAAGAGTGTGAAAATAAAATATTTATTTCAAATGAATTGTGAATCATTTACTAGTGCACTTGGTGTACAACAGAAAACTGGGCGGATTTAAAGATGCTACAAATTATGAAAATATTACACTTATATGTTAGAGAAAATGAATCGTTTATCGTAACAAAATAATTCTACAAAACGTCGTTTATTCAAGCTCTTTTTCTATCATTTCTCATTAATTTACTTTCGGGGGGAAAGGCATAACCCTCACTCTAGTTGCCAAAGAGTTTTTCTGAAGATTCTTTCCGCGTGCAATGCATTTTAGATCAGAGATGTTCAACTGGGCAGCCTACTCGGTAAGCTCTCGCCCAGCGCATTCTGTGGATAGGCGATGTGCTAAGAGGCGTCGTGAGAGAGGGGAAGGCATTGACTCGGGCTAGTGAAAGGCGAGACACGTGGGAGCAACTGCAGCAGGGCGGCCAATTTTATCCTTTATTATCCTCCTTATCAATTATATCCTCCTTACATTTGAGGAGCCTCTCGTAGAAAGCGAAATTTGGGCGTACTGGCATGAAGGAATAGAGCAATAAGAAACGAAACTCGTGGCGCGATCTACAATAACTTGAGAAAATCGACAGTTGAGCACTTCGGATGTTAGAATGGAAACTTTCTGGTCGTTGTGGCAGTTGGCGCTGGTGTCGAGTCCGAATCTCCTTCTTGGACATTCAAGGAGGAATCACTGAAGGTAAGAATAGCCTCGGTACCATAATGCAACCCTTGAAATGCAAAAAAAAAGTTACTGGCCAGTGACATTTTTCGTTAATCCGTGAGAAAATACGAGAGAGAATTCAGTCGGTATGCGCAGAATGAGAAAAAAACGGAATATCACAATGAAATATTTGAATTTTTTAGTCAATGAAGGAACAGTTTAATTGTTTTCGAATTTACCCGCGTTCCTGCATTTCTAACAAAACCATAGACACCTCGACGGAGACTGCATAGTTTTCTTACACTATCCCAGTATCTTTTGCCGTGTGACGATGAGAAAGCTCACTTCTCAGGTTGAGAACACCACAATGTGGCGAAGGAATCTCTATGAACAAACCACACCCCTTATAACCCATGTTCGCAAGGTCAGAACGCCGCTGATAGTCCTTGGCTCCGTCAGAGACTGTTGTGCCAGTTCTGACAGTGGAGTTTGGGGATCCCTGCTCTAATGGCGTTCAGCGGAGCGACGGGCTCGCCCCGGGTGCGCATTCCGGAGGTGCGACTGCCCGTCCTTGTCTCTGGCCGGCGTGTGCTCCTGCGCCTATAATTTCCGCCCCGTCTTTCTTTCAACGCGCCGCCGCCGCCGCCGCCTCCGCCTCCGCCGCCGCCGCCGCCGCCGCCTCCGCCGCCGCCGCCGCCGCCGCCGCCGCCGTTAACCAGGTGCGGCGTCTACTGATGGGATTGGTGGCACACGCCGCGCACACTCGCACCTCGTGAAAGGATCAACGGTCGTTGAATGTGGTCGATCACGTCAAAGAGAAAGCTCGGAAATTTAGAGGACCATATCCAAGGGTGGATATAAACTCGTACTTTCATGTATTGTTCAGACTGCTGCCACATTTACAACACAAATCAATGAAAAACCGTATTAAGTATCAGTTCCATTAGCCGACTCCATAAACGAATGTAATATTAGTATCACTTACTATATATTACGTTATATTCACTATAAAAAACTACATTTGTGCCTGATATCCTTTAGAGGTTAAAATGTAATGTTTTAAAACGTGCGTAAAATGTACAGGTTCTAATCAAATCAAAGTAAGGAAGAAGCAAAAAATTCCCTTGCATTTTAACTCTTAATGTATCGGTATAAATATTATATTTTCGCATAAACAACGCAGCGGAATGTAAAACAAATCAATTTTGAATAGTTTTATAATTAAATTGTTCAGACTACGAATTCAATATTATTCGAAGTGAAAATCTGTGCCACGTAGTATTTATTCCTTTATTCATCTGAATAATGAATCTTATATCATGACATTCAAATTGTTAATTCATGGGCTTTATATAACAATTATGGTTTGGAGTTGATAGATTTTATTTCGTCTTTCTTTCTTTCTTTCGTAGTTTCGACGCTTCCTCCACGGACTACCTGTATAATGTAACAGTAATTTCAATAATAAGTACAATACATCATTGCATTTTATCGCTAATTCCTTAAAATGTTCATTATCAATTTTTTCCAACTTTGCAAAGTGTGTTATGTGTTATTTATATGTATTTTCCACACCATATCTTAAATGTTCAATGGTAGTAGTTAAACTGACAAAATATTTTTTTTAATGTTTTGTTTACATGAAAACATCTTTATGTCAAGAACATATTTATATCTACAAAGTTAAAATGTTCGCAAACTACGTCGTACTGTGGCTCGCACTTTGGTGACAAAAATAATTTTTGAAGAGATGATTAATTGCAATTTTACTTCCCAACTTCATATCAATTCGTAGTAACCTCATTATACTAACAAAATATTCATGAAAGCGGAATGTGCAATGTTGTTATATCTAATATATCTATTTTCTGCTTACGCGTACAATTCTCCATTCGATTTACAAATAGTTCAAACTTTACAAGTATTACCAAAGACGCTTCAAATATTTTGAGACTGGACCCTACTACTAAAACAGTAATTTAACGATATTGTCAGCTTATTCCCTTGACTATCTAATACTACAATTAACGAAATCATGTAATGTTTAATGCCCCTACATAGAGAAACAACAACTTGAGTCAGACCTCGCGTAGATAATCAAGAGGTGTAGGTTGTAACAAATAGTAAATAGCGTTGTAACAATACCCTTGATAGTTTACAAACAAGCATTATATATGCTAAAGGTTGGTATCCATTATATCATTGGATGATATAATTTTAATTTGATGATCATATTTATTATTTGTGCATGATCGAAACTAGTAGTGCAAAAAAACACCACGTACTTTCTTACCCTATTTTGACGCAATATTACGCGAAAATTTTTCAAATTTCGAAAAATTATACATGACCTTACTCAAAAATCTATCTTTAAGAAAAAAAAAGGGGGGGGAATCTCTACTTTTCATACTTTATTGGTAGGAAGGCTTAAAAAAAGTTCAAATTTTTGCAATTTGCGAAATAATCAGGATCATCAACGAACGTGACAAGGGCCTTGAACGTACTCCACACTATCCATCAACAAAATTTTTAAAAAAACGATGGATTAATATTGTTATTTCAGGAATATCCCAGGGGCTTTACGTAAAGAAATGATCAAAATCAAAAAATCGGTTTCAAATTCAAGGCACTGCGACATCAGCAAGATTAATTAGGGTAACGGTTTTTTTTTTCACAACAAGGTATCTCCGAATAGCAGGGATCAGTGGGGATAAGCTCTATGCTCCCGACTGGTCTCCCGGCATGAATGGTAGTTTAGAGCAAAGTTCGAGTGCGTAAGTAAGGAAAGGTTATAGAAGAAAGAGGAAGAAAAAATCGCGAGCTGTTTATTTACGGTACTCTTCCGGCATTCACCTGATAGTGGTAGAACAAAGCACCGAAAACTACCTATCAGAGCAGTAGGCCGCTACAATTCTCCTCCAGGCAGCGGCTGAATTCAAACTAGCTTTGGAATTAAGTGTCGAAAATACTTCCATCGTCGAAACGCGGAACTCGGACCTCCTGCTCACTGGCTCTGCAGTGACATCAGTTAATGTCTTGGTTCACCTCTCCTCGTGCTTTTTGTTCGAGTTGATCTTCATTTGATTTAACATACTCCGTCAAGAACGGCAGTAAAAACTAAACGTGTGGTGAAGTTAAATATCCGCACGTATTCTTGATCTCCAGAATCTCTTCCCCCTTTTAAGATTATTTAAATAAATATAAATATTCTATGACGAATAAAATATTTACAACAAAGTAAGGTTAGCAACATTTAAAACTACAAATTCTCGTTCAGTTATAGAAAAGGTAAACGACCAACATATATTTTTTATATTGCTAACTCTACCGAAACTAGCAACTGGAGGGCCCAACAAAACGTGCGTACAGCGAAGCGACATTCAGGTGGCGGCAAGGGTGGCGTCAAGCGAAACGGCGTGGCGTGGCGCGGCGCGGCGGTGCGACTATCGACTGCCGCTAATGCGCTTTGTATTCCATCAATCTTCTTGCTTTGGCGCGGTACGCTCCACTTCTGTCCCGGAAACTGCTCATAATTCAGAGTTCCAGTTCCACTCCAGAAGTCGCATTGTGCTGCGCGTTTCAATCGCGCGAAGGAGGAGGCGGCGCAGGTAGATGCAGCAGTCGGCGAAGCCGAGGCGCGAATAGCGATAGACCCGAGTGGAGCACGGGCCCATTTTTCGGAATCCCCGAGTGCTATTGCCTTGACTACCCAGCGGGACTTTAATGCCGGGGGGCTTTAATGCCTCTCATTATGCAAACCGCCATGCGCGCAGCCTTCCTTCAATTATCGTATTTACGAGAATCTAATGCGCCATTGCATTTCATGCACACCATCTTTGAAACTTAAAATTATATTTAAAAAAATAAGGTATAGTACAGAATGTAATGCGCATCAATGACAGAATAATAAGTACTGTATTTGATTTAAAGTTATGTAATAAAAAAACGGATTTTTCATACTCATAATTAGCACTCAAACTGTTTTACTGTTAGCTGCTTTACGCTTTAATATAGCATCATAAGACGTTCTTCTCCCGTTGCTCTCCACATCATAATTAAAAACCTTCAACAGTAGGCCAAGTGCAACGAAGTAGAATCTGAATGCGCCAGCAATGCATTGTGACATAATAAACAAAACTCTGAATTATTGTGTTCTAGTGGAACGGATTTGTACTAGAATCTCATGCGCACTACTATTCTTAATATTGATGGGAAAAAGGAGCACATTAGACTCGCGTAAATGTGATATGTGTACTCACAATGGGTACAATATTCTACTTTACTTTTTCTTGATTTCTTTGTATCCTTTAAAGTACATAATTTACCTACTTTGTAGAACTTAGACAAAAAGCTAATGACATTCAAATTTGTTAAATACTTGCATATTGGTCCACGTTGTCTACAACTGTTGTGATTTCTAAATTGATAAGGCGGACGCTCCAACAGGCGGGTGCCTCCGGTGGATTAACTAACCCTTGACCAATGAGAGACCGCGGTATTTCACAGTTTATTCGTTTTCCGGTAGCTAAAACCAGGATGCCATATTGGGCAAAATTCCTCTTTTGGGGCTGGTAAACGACTGACTCTCTCGCGGGGCAATAATTGACTTTGCGGAATTTCAGCCCAATGAGCAGAAATACAATAGTTATTGATGTATCAAGGACGTTAAGTAGATGTTTTTGCCCCGAGGGCGTCTTCCAAACCCGAGGGCCTCTAGTTCGTTGCTGAATAAAACGAGAATTCGAAACATTTTATAATATTTCTTGCGGCTAAAGTGAAAGACGCATTGTAACAGTCATTTGTCAATATGACGTCAGATAAACAAAACAGAGTGTACATCTAATTTCTATTGCATAATCGTTATTGGACTGATTTGTTCGTACAAAATGAAAGAATATAGTGAAGTTCCTGCGGAAATTCTTGCAAAAGCTAACAAAACTAAGGACAGTGGTTTCCATTAAAATCTTGAGAAATATATGAAAATTTTTATGATATGTTTGAGAATTACCAACATGAATAACAGTGTAAATTGCGCCGACGAAACTGACACAAGTACTTTTAGGTTATTAGCGTCTGTTGTCAAACGTTATTTAGAATATGTCGTAACACCAAAAAATAACATTTCGAGGATGTTAGCCGATGTGCCTTATTACTATTACGAGTACCGCTACTGAAGAAGAATATAATTGTCACAAAAAAAGGTGATACGTAACAGTAAAATGCGAGTGAATGATGGCAATTTTAAATTCACGAAAACGTTCCAAAATTTAAATTTTCGTATCAAGTTAGCAAACTAAGGTTTATAACAATTTATTTTATTTGAGCATTATGCCATTTATTTATTGTATTTGCTTGCATTTTAACTTTTAAAAAATCGAATTCATAACTAAGTTCTGTGTGTTGTGTTGGTATTAGAGCGGGCCGTAAAGTATTCAAATGGCCCTAGGGCATAAAAAACCAGAAAGGCCCGCAAGGGTATTAAGTATACCATTACGTGTTTTCTTTCAGGTCTGTAAACGCACAGCAATAAACTAGTAAACCATAAATAAAATTACGACGAAATTTTCAATTTTTGAAAACTTTCTTTACGTATTATTTTTATTAACCATTTATTAATTCATTCAAATTTATTTTTGAGACGTGTGATGTTTTCTTTTTAGACATCTAATACAGGATGTGTTCTAAAAGTCTTTCCCCTGCACAACATGATTATACAATATTTGCATCACATGTACATGCAGTGCATTCTAGAACATGTCATTTAAAATTAGTCATATTTAGGAAGTGAGGTGTCACTACCAGCATTTTCCGTAACCCATAGGCCATGAGCATGCATGTGTAAGCTTCATTTTAAATATTAACATATATTATTATAAAAAGCTTTAATTGCATTATTGCAAGAACTAATTGCAATGTTCACAAACAAAAAAACTAAACAAGCATTTCATATGGTCACTAGCTCTAAAAAAAACCTCAGATATATATTATTCTAAAGCAAACTCATATTTCCCGCTTGGAAAGTTGAATTCTTATCGCGCGGATTTTCAGCCATATATTGGCGTATGTTTGTGCGGAAGTATCTGGCAACCCCTGGCTCAATCGCCCGCACTCCCAACTAATAAATAGTCACATCGACTAGGATGAGACTAGTAACCAGTCATATTGACCGGGAGGACTGCCCGAGGTGGTAACCTTCTGGTTGAAGTTAGTCTTAACGGTTTTCTCCTTACAATCTTCGTTGAAAACATTTCATCTCATCAGAAAAATCATTCTTCTTCTTATGTGTATAGTAAATTACTTCCTTTAAACCGGTGTGTAGTAAGAATATAGATTTCGTGCGTACTTCAAACCACAAAACTCATTTACGCCAAAATGTCTATAGGTAAGGGACGACAAATGTGTCTAATCCATAGGAAGAATAGGTTTACCATAATTGGTTTCCCACAATCGAACTGGCTGACTCTGTCTCTTGAATGGCACGTGCTTTATGATTTGGGATATATATATATATATATATATATATATATATATATATATATATATATATATATATATATATATATATTGTGACCGTACTTACCTTTGCTGGCTCACGGTTACACATATCATAAAATTTTTTATGTGTGGGTACAGGAGTTCTTTAAGGGGGTTACTTTAATCTACAGTATCTGGATTCAAAGGCCTACTATCATATAAACAGAATTTATTAGAACAAAAGAACAATAAGACATCATTACATTACCAACATAGCTTGCATCATTGCTTTGATCATAATTCTATGGTTCATTCTGTACATCTCTAACCTTCCCACCATTACATTATCATTCCCGCTTATGCAACTTCCAACCCTTTGGAAAAACTACGTGCCATTCATATGCTACTACGCACATCATTACTTTCAACGCTACACAGTGAGCATCCTGAACTGGCGTTTCATTTAATTTTCCTTCTATTTGTTCACAATTAGAATTACTTATCTGATCGTTACGATCGTCGATTTCTACGTGACGCGTTGCTGCCCGTTCCGCCTGAGGCCGGGAGGTAACCTTGATGCCCGCGATGCTCCGTCTGCCCACGTGTCACCGCAGCCCGTTTCCAATCCACCGGCGTCGCCTTCCCACGATTTCTTTCTTCACACGATGACTTTAATCGTATCAGCTCAGCAGCTCCACCGCATAATCACACATCAGCACAGCCGCACCAACTATCATTAACCCGCATCGCCCACGTGTCCGTGCACTGCTCCCCTTTTTTATTAAATTTCGTAATTATTCTCTCTTAAATAAGTTCACCACAATCCTTACACTCGCTTATTGCCACAGTTCATCACAATTTTTCTTTCTTAAATACCTGTTGTCCCGATTACACTGGATTTCTTGTACATCAAAGCATCGCCCTCTAACCACCATTGCATACCGTCCTCACGCCATGCTGCTCAACCGCCAACTGTCGCTTTTGCGCGGTCAGACCGATCAGTTCCCACTACCCCGTGCGCTCGTTCACGACTCTGTCGATCCGTTCCGCCGCGGTTCCTCACTCTGCGCGCTACTTTTGAATGTGGTGGAGCGCCTATTCTTTGTGTTTTGACCAATACGGTCAAATAACCCCCCACGTTATCAAGATTTTTTTTTACACAGTGAAAAATAATCTTCTAATCCATTGCTTCCAGGGTTCTCCTTTAGTTTTGATCTTGTCCCTCATGGTATGCCTTCAAGTTGTAAAAGTTGTATTGTTCGACTGTTTCTCCCCGCTCATTCATTAGTTCCGCCACATTTGGAGCTTTAATTGCCTTTATCTCATATGGTCCTTCATAAAGGAGGAAAAACTTCGAATAAGTTTTTAGTTTGGGATTTGACACTCTAGGTACCCTAACCAACACCTTTTGTCCCACCTTGAATTCGTATGGCGTTTTCTTCATTTTTGCTAGTCGTACTTCGCTCATTTTTGACTAAATTCTCGCGGACTGTTTCCTGTGATGGCTCCTGCGGTCTTTGGAATACCTCTTCTCTGTCAAGTGCGTATAAGACGTGGGGTGGTCTACGTCCAAAATGTGCCTCGTACGGTGTAATACCCGTGCTATCGTGTGGAATGGACGGCAACCACCTATTAATCTCCGGTATTAGCTCTCCCCATCTGTCGTGCTGCTCGTGGCAATATGTTCTGAACATCCTAGATAATTCCATCATGACCCGTTCCGCCGGATTTGATTGTGGATGTCGGATTGATGTAATACTGGTTTTGTTCCAAGTCCCATCAATGTTTGCTGCCACTGTCGGCTGGTAAACATGGTTCCATGATCTGACAGTATTCTTTGGTATGGTCCTGCTACGTCAAAAAATATCTTTAACTTCCTCAGACAAGTTTGAGCATTCGTTCTCTTTATGGGGTAAATTTGGACGAATTTCGAAAATACGTCAATAGTTACAAATATGTGCTGGTTTCCATTTCTGGTTTTCGGCAGTGGTCCGTAAATATCCACGGCTGCTATGTCATTTTTCCCAAGCGGAATTATTGATTGCATGGGTCCTGCAAAGCTCTTGTTTGGGTACTTCGCCTTCTGACATAAGTTGCATTGACTCACGACCTTTCTAATTTGCCGGGCCATCCCCCTCCAGTAACATAGTTCTTGTATACCTTCGTAATTTTCTCCGCTCCGAAATGTGCCATGGACGTATGAACATGCTTAATCAATTGCTCCGTGATACTCTTAGGTATCCACAATCTAAATATTTCTGCGTTTCTTGTCACTCTCCTGGTCACCACTCCCTGGATTAACTTCCATTCATCTTGCTTCTCCTCCATTTCCTCGTAATCCGGGTCTTCCCGTGACATTCTCCCCTCTTTGTAAGACTTTACCTTACTAATGTCAGGATCTTGTTCCTGTAGCGCAATTAGGTCTTCCCAATCGACTAGCGGCGCGTCCGTCACTCCAAGGTCTATCGCTGCCACTTGAAACTGCCTTTCGTTAGCGTAAGCCTCGTTTCCCTTGGGAGTCTTCCTGCTTAGTAGGTCGGGTAAGTAGTTTAACTCCCCTTTACAGTGTTCTACATCAAATGAAAATTGCTGCAGATACAAGGTCCATCTATACAATCGATCATTCTGTGTATGGCATCTGTTCAAAAACGTCAGGGCCTTATGATCTGTGCGCACAATGAAGTGCCTACCCATCAAATAGGGTCTTAATTTGGTAATAGCCCATACAATAGCCCCCACTTCTTTTTCAGTCGTGGTGTACCGAATCTCTGGGCCTTTGAGCACCCGACTAATGATTTGCGATGATTTTCTCTCTTCCTTCCACCTCCTGATACAGTACGGCCCCCATTCCGAAGTCGCTACTGTCAGTTTGTAGTATGCACGTTTTGCTAAAGTCAGGGTGTGCTACCCACACAATGCCTGTAAAACATGGCCTTGATTTCATTTAAATGCCTCCTCATGGGAATCATCCCACTTCCATCTCTTCCCTTTTTGCAACAGCTTATAAAACGGTGACATTAATCATAGCGAAGTTTAGGGCAGAACCGAGCATAATAATTACAAGTGCCAATCAGCCGCCGAACTTGTCTGACATTCTTGGGCCGCCGGAATTTGTTGTATCTCCCGAATCGTGTCCTGCTTCATTACCAATGCCCTCTGTCGTGATCTCGTACCCCAGAAAATGGATGGTCCTCGTAGCCCATCTCGACTTCTTGATGTTCAACACCAAATTGTTTTCCTTCAGTATGCCGAACAGCTCTCGTAAATCTCGAAGATGCTCGGAAATGGATTTGGATTTAATCACAACATCATCAACGTAAACTGTCACTCTGTCCTGTAGTCGACCCCCTATTATCCTGTCAATGCACTGAACAGTGCTGCCCCGCCGTTTCGCAGACCAAATGGTACTCTTCTGAAGACGTAGCATATTCCTTCCACCATGAATCCCGTGTACTGTTGGTCTTCCTCGGCGATTTTCATTTGCCAATAGGCCCCTACTGAAGTCCGTGCACGAGAACACCTCGCACCCTCCGAATCCTCTCAGAATTCCCTCCACTTCCGGAGGAGCGTCTCGGTATGGCAAGGTCACAGCATTCAGTCTTCTCGCGTCTAAGCAAATCCGAAGTCCTCCGTCCTTCTTCTTAACGATGACTATCGGACTGGTGTAAGATGTGGACGCCCTCTTTATGATCCCTTCTTCCGTCATCTCTCTGATCAATTCCGCTACTCTTTTCGATAGGCTGCAGGTATGGGATAGTTCCTCTCCCTGAATGGTGTATAGTCTGTTAATTGTATCCTAAATTCGTACTCCTTAATAGGTTCACCGTTTTTCATAAATATTTTCTTGTTCTCTAATAGCAATTCCTTCAACTCGATTTTAACCCTATCATCCAACATCTCAGCTCCGTCAGCCTGTTGCTCTATCCACTCCTCCACGCTTTCACCACTTATTACTCCCGCGCTAATATTGTATTCTTCGTCCTCCTCGCCTCCTGTATCAATCCACATCTCGTCTCCGTTTACAATGATGTGCCCTTTTCGAGATTTATGACAGCCCGATTGTTCGCCAGGAAATCCATCCCCAATATAACCGGATACAACAAATGCCTCACCACCAGCGCAACCATCTCGTAATATAACCAACAATACATACTTCTAACATCACTTGTTTCGTAATGGGGCTTGACCTCTTCTGGGTGGCCCCAATTACATACGACCTCGTCATCGGTAATGCCGCCACATGTTTTCCCGTCGCCACTACCTCTCATAATAATCCTCCGAAATCGCGCTCGCCACACATCCTGTGTCAACCAATGCTGATCTTTCACCTTCTTCACTAAGCATGATATCATGACGGTTGGACATTTCCGACGAATCTTCTGGCTGCTTTTTCTCTTGATCCAGGGCTCATCCTCGTAATCGACCACTTGAAATGACTTGATGGAAACCTCGTTGCTTACTCCGTGATTGTTCGTGTTGGGGTCTCCCGTCAACACGAACTCCCTTCGTTTAAATTTGGGTTGTAACCCGTCCCGCTGGTATTTGGTCTCATTTCGTTACCACGTGAACCTTCTCCTCCGTTTCCTCCATTAGGTTGTCTCGACCGCTCGCCGTTCCTTCGACTTTCGCTCTCCTGCTGCCTATCATATCCTCTTTGGTTTTTCTCCACACCCTCTGATCACCCCAAACTCTAGCGCTTTGCTTTCCTCCCCTCTCTTGCTCTTGAGCGCCCCTCACCATCATTGCATTTACATTCACTTCATTTTCTGTTTTTCGGTGCATTAGCGAACGTCAGATCGAAGCTCCCTAATGCGTCTTGAAACTTCTCTAAATCTGTATGACACGCGCTCCTAAGCAAATTCTGGGTAGTTGTTGGAAATTGTCTGATTAGGATGCACATGATTTCTTGATCGCTCATGGGTGGCGATAACGATCGGAAATCCATGATGCGCCTAGCCGCGTAATCTCTCATTCCCGCCCCCACCTGATGGCTTGTACATACTGTTCATGAGACCCATCTTAAAATTTAGCTGGATATCCTCGCTCCAATATCTTCGAAAAAACATCTGCTTAAACTCCGTTACAGTATTTGGAAATGGTGTGATGGTGTCTGCCCAGGTCCTCGCGTTATCCTGCAGCATCTGGTATATTACCTGCGTCTTACTCTTCTCAGGGAGACAACTAACCGCTAGGTATCGCTCCACAGCTCTCATGAACGAGTATGGATTCTCTTTTACGTCGCCCCGAAAATTTTAATGAGGATGGTGGTATTGCTATATTAACTGGGCCCCCTCCCACATTTGGCGCCGTCTTAACCTCTTTTAATTCTTGAACTTCTATTTGCAATTCCGCGATGTCGTCCTCACATTTCCGAACGTCCTTCTGCACTTCCTTTCTACAGGCTGCCACCGACTCCTTCAATTCTACCTTCGTGTCTGCCAACTCCCTCTTGCAGTTTTCTATCTTCCGTTCCATCCCTTGTGATACTCCCTTCACACTTGCACATGCAGTGACTCGATGGCTTTATCCTGTGCCTCAATCCGTCCTTCCATCTTTGTGGTAATGTTTCGACTAAGTTCACTGCATATCTCTTGAACTCGCCCGTCTATTCTTTGTTCCCATGACTCGAACTTCTCCACTATAACCTGGTATTGTTCTTGTATTTGTCTCACTTGCTCTTGTTTATGTTCCTTCAGTTCATCAATGATTTTCTTTTGCTCCTCAACCATTTTCTTTGTGCCCGTTCGTCCTGCTTCTCTAGCTCCCTCAACCATTTTCTTTGTGCCCTTTTCTTCCTGTCTCTCTAGTTCCTCAACCATTCTTCTATGTGCCCGTTCTTCGAGCTTCTCTGTCCTGCCATGATTTGATGAAGCAGCTCAGTAAGTCCTCTGTTCCGTTTCTCTTCACCATTCCCAGATTTGGTGTCGAACGCACTCGCCCCGATAACTCCATTCTGGCTCTATCCGAATCTTCTAGTAACGACTCATCCCATTTACCTCCATCATCCTCATCATAATGATCTCTGTCCTCGCGCTTCTCTTCCTCTCCCATCATTGTGCCCGTCTGCTTTTCCATTATGCCCCCAAATTGCACCCTACTACACCTATTTCTGACTAATCGCCCTCCTACACGCTTGATTTCCACCCAAAATCTATTGCCCAACTTCAGAATGCTCACAGAGGCATACACCGAATACTACAAATTACTTCACTTCACACCAACGGCATCCTAATTACTCTCAAAAATGACCCTAACACAATCTGAATTGCTTTGAATTAGATGTGAGTGATGCCGCATATATTACGATCCTATACATAACTCATCAAAAACACATACAGAAAAAACACACATCAACAAATTATTGACCTCCGTCATCCACCTGGGAACAATTCACAAACAAAATGCACTCAAGCTCAAAACACCTAGAAATACACACAAAATAATTAAATGTAATTACAACTGACATCTGTAACAAAATTCACATTGACATAATTCAACTGAATTCAAAATATTCATTAGATTATCATTGAATCAGTCTCAGATAGTCTTCCTGCACATTACTGAATGCAACTTATTTTTTTTTTTCATCCACCTAAATAAAGAAAATCTCGATAAATCTTATTCAGTTGCAACTACTTGAATTGTAATGTTCATCAAATAATTAATGCTACTATGTCTCCAAAATAGCTTATAACTTCATATATTCATTTACACACACGTCCAATCAGTGCTTCAAAATGCACTGGGCAGCACCTAAAACCCAAATTTATATTCTAACATGAAGGATTTTGTTCCTATGTATTGCTCATTGAACTCAATGAATACACCTACTGTAATATACTTCAGAAAACCATACCCTAACACACTGTGTTTATTTAGATACACATTGTAAGGGACTCTTCACAAAATTATACCCTGATAATTCACTCATGTACACACTCACTGTAATACCACTTTCCAATAATTATGCCCTAACATATTATTCACTGCCAATATACATTATGATCTCTTGTTTCATAAAAGTTATCCTTGTATTGTATGATGATTATACACATAGGAATGCCTTTACAATAATTACCCTGGTAATTTACACTGAATTCAGCGCTTTTTTTTACTGGCCACGTTATAACAATCTTAAAAAGAAAACTCATTCCAATATCTGCACTACCTTAAAACACATTAATTAAAATTCCATCTATTTGTTATTAAACTCAATAGTCCATCAAAATGTTTTCTAAATTGTAAATGATTATTTCAAACAACACTTGACACAGAAGATTTTGCACTTAATGTTCACAAAATGTTTTTCTAAATTGTAAATGAATTATTTCAAACAACACCTTGACACAGAAATTGGCACTTAAACTTATCAAGATATTTTCTGGATTGCAAAAGGAATTAATTTTACACAACACCTTGGCATATGAAATTGGCACTTAATACTCATCAAAATTTTTTCTAAATTGTAAATGAAAGATTTCAACACACACCTTGGCAATTAAATATTAAACTAAGCATTCATCAATTCTCTTCTAAATTGCTAAATGAATTATTTCACACAACACCTTGACAAAGAAATTGCACTAACATTCAAGCAATTGTTTTCTAAATTGTAAAAAGGATTAATTTCAAACAACACCTTGAGACAGAAACTGGCACTTAACACTCATCAAATATTTTCTGAATTGTAACTAATGCTCATTACAACATTCTCTTTTGATTTTTCAACTAAATTATTTCAAACAACACTTCACTGATTCCCTGCAAAATATGTTAGAGAATATTGATATATTTAATGCACTAAAACTCTCTTTGAAATATTTAAAACTGGAATGCTGACATTATCAAGAAATTTACACTGTCTTCTGCCTTTTCCAGTCATGCAACTAATTCAATACCTGCTGATTAAAGTATGCACTTATGGGGATTGAATTTGTTCAAATCTAAATTACAAATTACCAATCTTTCCCTGTCCCTGAATTTCGGGCGCCAATAATATGTGAACGTACTTACCTTGCTGGCTCACGGTTACACCATATCATAAAATTTTTTAGTTGTGGGTACAGGAGTTCTTTAAGGGGGTACTTTATCTAAGTATCTGGATTCAAAGGCCTACTATCATATAAACAGAATTTATTATAAACAAAAGAACAATAAGACATCATTACATTACCAACATAGCTTGCATCATTGCTTTGATCATAATTCTATGGTTCATTCTGTACATCTCTAACCTTCCCACCATTACATTATCATTCCCGCTTATGCAACTTCCAACCCTTTGGAAAAAAACTACGTGCCATTTCATATGCTACTACGCACATCATACTTTCAACGCTACCCACGTGAGCATCCTGAACTGGCGTTTCATTAATTTTCCTTCTATTTGTTCACAATTAGAATTACTTATCTGATCGTTTACGATCGTCGATTTCTACGTGACGCGTTGCTGCCCGTTCCGCCTGAGGCCGGGAGGTAACCTTGATGCCCGCGATGCTTCATCGTCTGCCCACGTGTCACCGCAGCCCGTTTTCCAATCCACGGGTCGCCTCCACGGTTTCTTTCTTCACACGATGACTTTAATCGTATCAGCCAGCAGCTCCACCACCGCATAATCACACATCAGCACAGCCGCACCAACTATCATTAACCCGCATCGCCCACGTGTCGTGCACTGTTCCCCTTTTTTTATTAAATTTCGTAATTATCTCTCTTACTAAGTTCACCACAATCCTTACACTCGCTTATTGCACAGTTCATCACAATTTTTCTTTCTAAATACCTGTTGTCCCGATTACACTGGATTTCTTGTACCATCAAAGCATCGCTCTCTAACCACCATTGCATACGTCCTCACGCCATGTGCTGCTCAACCGCCAACTGTCGCTTTTGCGCGGTCAGACCGATCATTCCCACTACCCCGTGCGCTCGTTTTCACGGACTCTGTCGATCCCGTCCGGCCGCGGTTCCTCACTCTGCGCGCTACTTTTGAATGTGGTGGAGCGCCTATTCTTTGTGTTTGACCCAATACGGTCAAAATATATATATATATATAGATATATATTATATATATATATCTATATATATATATATATATATATATATATATATATATATATATTATATTAACGAACGGGAGCAGTTTCGGTGGGGGGGGGAATTTTAGTGGGATCGTGGCCATCCCGAAGATTTCAAAATAAGAAAGAAAACACAAGCCGTGTACCACAGAAAGAAAATGTAATTTGGACACACGTTGCAAGCAAAACACAAAAAATTACCAGAATGACAACAAACCATGGCATCAAATAGAAGACAAACAAAATCCTTAACAGCAAAAAAATGATGAGGATATTAACTGCAAAAAATTAGGAATTTCAAATAGGCACTAATAAAAACTTAGTAAGTATTCAAGCGAGACAAAAGAAAAAAATTGAAATTCAATAAAGTTGAATTAAGATATATCAAGTAGATTAAGTGCACAATAAAGTTACTTCACAGGAACTAGTACAAGTATTGCAAACGTACAATGTCGGTCGTGCAATCAGTTTACAGAATTGAGTAACCATCCACCCAATTACACTGCATACTCACTCTTTCAGTAGATCTTTGCCAAAAGAATTCACTGGAATTACCATGGAATATTCACATACAATTTAAATGGAATACATAGTTTATGAACAGAAAGTTACCAAAAGTTGCATGGAAACAAACTAAACGTGTTCATTTATTCACAACTGAAAGACCACAAATTAATTTATTTACAACCTACACCTTGATTGAAATTGAAAAGAATATGCATTGTTTCTACTCTCACAAACAGCACAAGTTGTCAATAAATGTTTAAAGACATCTAAGATCATTTCACTTTTCCAA
>JAHLJT010008453.1:0-62232 GCA_031308135.1 Acheta domesticus | reverse complement strand
TTTTCGTCTTTCGTCTTCGCCATTAGTCTTTTATTTCGTCTTCGTCATTCGTTTATCGTCATGGTCTTTCGTCTTCATCATTTGTCTTCGTCATTCGACTTTCTCTTTTGTCTCCGTATTTCGTCTTGTCCATTCTTCTTCGTCTTTCGCCTTCGCCTTTCGTCTTCGTCTTTTGCCTTCGTCTTTCGCATTCGTCTATCGTCTTCGTCTTTCGTCTTCGTCTTTCGTCTTCGTCTTTCGTCTTCGTCTTTCGTCTCCGTCTTTCGTTTTCGTCTTTCGTCTTTGTCTTTCGTCTTCGTCTTTCGTCTTCGTTTTCGTCTTTGCCTTCGGTTTTCGTCTTCGTACTTTCGTGTTCGTCTTTCGTGTTCGTCTTCCGTCTTCGCTTTCGTCTTCGTCTTTCGTCTGCGTCTTTCGTCTTCGTCTTTTGTCTTTCGTCTTCGTCTTCGTCTTTCGTCTTCGTCCTTCGTCTTCGTTTTCGCCTTCGTCTTTTGTGTTCGTCTTCGTGTTAGTCCTTCCGTCTTCGTCATTCGTCTTCCTCTTCGTCTTTGGTCTTCGTCGTTCGTCTTCGTCTATCGTCCTTCGTCTTTCGTCTTCGTCATTGTTCTTCGTCTTTCGTCTTCGTCTTTCTTCTTCGTCTTTATTCTTCGCCGTTCGTCTTCGTCTTTCGTCTTCGTCTTTCGTCTTCGTCTTCGTCTTTCGTCTTCGTCTTCGTCCTTTCGTCTTGGTCTTTCGTCTTCGTCTTTCGTCTTCGTCTTTCGTTTTCGTCTTTCCTCTTCGTCTTACGTCTTCGTCTTTCGTCTTCGTCTTTCATCTTCGTCTTTCGTCTTCGTCTTTCGTCTTCGTCTTTCTTCTTCGTCTTTCATCTTCGTATTCGTCTTTCGTCTTCGTCTTTCGCCTTCGTCTTTCGTTTTCTCCTTTCGTCTTCGTCTTCGTCTGCGTCTTTCGTCTTCGTCTTTCGTCTTTGTCTTTCGTCTTCGTCTTTCGTCTTCGTCTTTCGTCTTCGTCTTTCGTCTTCGTCTTTCGTCTTCGTTTTTAGTTTTCGTCTTTCGTCTTCGTCTTCGTCTTTCGTCTTCGTCTTTCGTCTTCGTCTTCGTCATTCGCCTTCGTCTTTCGTCTTCGTCTATCGTCTTCGTCTTTCGTCTTCGTCTTTCGTCCTCGTCTTTCTTCTTCGTCTTTCGTCTTCGTCTTTCGTCTTCGTCTTTCGTCTTCGTCTTTCGTCTTGGTCTTTCGCCTTCGTCTTTCGTGTTCCTCTTTCGTCTTCGTCTTTCGTCTTCGTCTTTCGTCTTCGTCTTTCGTCTTCGTCTTTCGTCTTCGTCTTTCGTCTTCGTCTTTCGTCTTCGTCTTTCGTCTTCGTCTTTCGTCTTCGTTTTCGTCTTCGTCTTTCGTCTTCGTCTTTCGTCTTTCGTCTTCGTCTTTCGTCTTCGTCTTTCGTCTTCGTCTTCGTCTTCGTCTTTCGTCTTCGTCTTTCGTCTTCGTCTTTCGACTTCGTCTTTCGTCTTCGTCTTTCGTATTCGTCTTTCGTCTTCGTCTTTCGTCTTCGTCTTTCGTCTTTGTCTTTCGTCTTCGTCTTTCGTCTTCGTCTTTCGTCTTCGTCTTTCGTCTTCGTCTTTCGTCTTCGTCTTTCGTCTTCGTCTTTCGTCTTCGTCTTTGCCTTCGGTTTTCGTCTTCGTCTTTCGTGTTCGTCTTTCGTGTTCGTCTTCCGTCTTCGTCTTTCGTCTTCGTCTTTCGTCTGCGTCTTTCGTCTTCGTCTTTCGTCTTCGTCTTCGTCTTCGTCTTTCGTCTTCGTCTTTCGTCTTCGGTCTTTCGTCCTTCGCCTTTCGTCTTCGTCTTTCGGTCTTCGTCTTTCGTTTTCGTCTTTCGTGTTAGTCTTCGTCTTCGTCTTCGTCATTCGTCTTCGTCTTCGTCTTTGGTCTTCGTCTTTCGTCTTCGTCTATCGTCTTCGTCTTTCGTCTTCGTCTTTCGTCTTCGTCTTTCTTCTTCGTCTTTGTCTTCGTCTTTCGTCTTCGTCTTTCGTCTTCGTCGTTCGTCTTCGTCTTTCGTCTTCGTCTTTCGCGTTCGTCTTTGTCTTTCGTCTTCGTCTTCGTCTTTCGTCTTCGTCTTTCGTCTTCGTCTTTCGTCTTCGTCTTCGTCTTTGTCTTTCGTCTTCGTCTTCGTCTTCGTCTTCGTCTTTCGTCTTCGTTTTCGCTTCGTCCTTTCGTCTTCGTCTTTGGTCTTCGTCTTTCGTTTCGTCTTTCGTGTTAGTCTTCCGTCTTCGTCTTCGTCATTCGTCTTCGTCTTCGTCTTTCGGTCTTCGTCCTTCGTCTTTCGTCCATCCGTCTTTCCGTCTTCGTCTTCGTTGCATTTCGTCTTTCGTCTTCGGTCTTCGTCTATCGTCCTTCGTCTTCCGTCTTCGTCTTTCGTCTTCGTCTGTTTCGTCTTCCGTCTTTCGTACCTTCGTCTTTCGTCTTCGTCTTCGGGGTCTTCGTCTTGTACGTCTTCGACTTTAGGTCCTTCGTCTTTCGTCTTCTGTCTTTCGTCATTCGTCCTTTCGTCTTCGTCCTTCCGTCTTCGTCTATTCGTCTTCGTCTTCCGTCTTCCGTCTTTCCGTCTTCGTTTTCGTCTTAGTCTTTCAGGTCTTCGTCATTCGTTCTTCCGTCGTTCGTTAGCGTCTTCGGTCTTCGTCTTCCGTCTTTCTGTCTTCGTCATTCGTACGTCGTCTTCGTCCTTCGGTCTTTCGTCCTTCGTCTTCCGTCTTCGTCTTCTTCGTACTTGCGTCTTCGTCTTTCGTACTTCGTCTTCGTCTGTCGTCTTTCGTCTTCGTCTTCGTCTTCGCATTCGCCTTCCGTTTCGTCTTCGTCTTCGCCATTCGTCTTTTATTTCGTCTTCGTCATTCGTCTATCGTCATGGTCTTTCGTCTTCATCATTCGTCTTCTTCATTCGACTTTCTCTTTGTCTCCGTCTTTCGTCTTGCTCATTCTTCTTCGTCATTCGTCTTCGCCTTTCGTCTTCGTCTTTTGCCTTCGTCTTTCGTCTTCGTCTTTCGTCTTCGTCTTTCGTCTTCGTCTTTCGTCTTCGTCTATCGTCTTCGTCTTTCGTCTTCGTCTTCGTCTTCGTCTTTCGTCTTCGTCTTTCGTCTTCGTCTTTCTTCTTCGTCTTTCGTTTTCGTCTTTCGTCTTCGTCTTACGCCTGCTTCTTTTGTCTTAGTATTGCGTCTCTTGTCTTCATCTTTCGTCTTCGTCTTTCGTTTTCGTCTTTCGTCTTCCTTGTTCGTCTTCGCCATTCGCCTTCGTTTATTGTCTTCGCATCGTCTTCGTCATCGTTTTTGCCTTCGTATTTCGTCTTCGTCCTTCGTCTTTGTCTTTCGTCTTCCTGTATCGTCTTCGTCTTCATAATCCGTCTTCGTCTATCGTTTTCGTCTTTCGTTTTCGTCTTTCGTCTTCGTCTTTCGTTCTCGTCTTCTTATTTCGTTTTCGTCTTTTGTCTTCGTCTTTCGTCTTCGTCTATCGTCTTCGTCTTTCGTCTTCGTTTTTAGTCTTCGTCTTTCTTCTTCGTCTTCGTCTTTCGTCTTCGTCTTTCGTCTTCGTCTTTCGTCTTCGTCTTTCGTCTTCGTCTTCGTCTTTCGTCTTCGTCTATCGTCTTCGTCTTTCGTCTTCGTCTTCGTCCTCGTCTTTCTTCTTCGTCTTTCGTTTTCGTCTTTCGTCTTCGTCTTTCGTCTTCGTCTTTCGTCTTCGTCTTTCGCCTTCGTCTTTCGTCTTCGTCTTTCGTCTTCGTCTTTCGTCTTCGTCTTTCGTCTTCGTCTTTCGTCTTTGTCTTTCGTCTTCGTCTTTCGTCTTAGTTTTGTCTTCGTCTTTCGTCTTCGTCTTTCGTCTTCGTCTTTCGTTTTCGTCTTTCGTCTTCGTCTTTCGTCTTCGTCTTACGTTTTCGTCTTTCGTCTTTGTATTTCGTCTTCGTCTTCATCATTCGTCTTCGTCTTTCGTTTTCGTCTTTCGTCTTCCTGTTTCGTCTTCGCCATTCGCCTTCGTTTTAGGTCTTCGTTTTTCGTCTTCGTTTTTTGCCTTCGTATTTCGTTTTCGTCCTTCGTCTTTGTCATTCGTCTTCCTGTATCGTCTTCGTCTTCAACATCCGTCCTTCGTGTATCGTTTTCGTCTTTCGTCTTCGTCTTTCGTCTGCGTCTTTCGTCTTCGTCTTTTGTCTTTCGTCTTCGTCTTTCGTCTTCGTCTTTTGTCTTCGTTTTTTCGCTTTCGTCTTTTGTCCTCGTCTTTGGTCTTCGTCTTTCGTTTTCGTCTTTCGTCTTAGTCTTCCGTCTTCGTCTTCGTCATTCGTCTTCGTCTTTGGTCTTCGTCGTTCGTCTTCGTCTATCGTCTTCGTCTTTCGTCTTCGTCTTTCGTCTTCGTCTTTCTTCTTCGTCTTTCGTCTTCGTCTTTATTCTTCGTCGTTCGTCTTCGTGTTTCGTCTTCGTCTTTCGCGTTCGTCTTTCGTCTTCGTCTTTCGTCTTCGTCTTTCGTCTTCGTCTTTCGTCTTCGTGTTTAGTCTTCGTTTTTCGTCTTCGTCTTTCGTCTTCGTCTTTCGTCTTTCGTCTTCGTCTTTCGTCTTCGTCTTTCGTCTTCGTCTTTCGTCTTCGTCTTTCGTCTTCGTCTTTCGACTTCGTCTTTCGTCTTCGTCTTTCGTATTCGTCTTTCGTCTTCGTCTTTCGTCTTCGTCTTTCGTCTTTGTCTTTCGTCTTCGTCTTTCGTCTTCGTCTTTCGTCTTCGTCTTTCGTCTTCGTCTTTCGTCTTCGTCTTTCGTCTTCGTCTTTCGTCTTCGTCTTTGCCTTCGGTTTTCGTCTTCGTCTTTCGTGTTCGTCTTTCGTGTTCGTCTTCCGTCTTCGTCTTTCGTCTTCGTCTTTCGTCTGCGTCTTTCGTCTTCGTCTTTGTCTTTCGTCTTCGTCTTTCGTCTTCGTCTTTTGTCTTCGTTTTCGCTTCGTCTTTGTCCTCGTCTTTGTCTTCGTCTTTCGTTTTCGACTTCGTCTTAGTCTTCGTCTTCGTCTTCGTCATTCGTCTTCGTCTTCGTCTTTCGTCTTCGTCGTTCGTCTTCGTCTATCGTCTTCGTCTTTCGTCTTCGTCTTTCGTCTTCGTCTTTCTTCTTCGTCTTTCGTCTTCGTCTTTAGTCTTCGTCTTTCGTCTTCGTGCTTTCGTCTTCGTCTTTCGTCGTTCGTCTTTCGTCTTCGTCTTTCGTCTTCGTCTTTAGTCTTCGTCTTTCGTCTTCGTCTTTCGTCTTCGTCTTTCGTCTTCGTCTTTCGTCTTCGTCTTTCGTCTTCGTCTTTGGTCTTCGTCTTTCGTCTTCGTCTTTCGTCTTCGTCATTTCGTCTTCGTCTTTCGTCTTCGTCTTTCGTCTTCGTCTTTCGTCTTCGTCTTCGTCTTCGTCTCGTCTTTCGTCTTCGTCTTTCGTCTTCGTCTTCGTCTCTTCGTCTTCGTCTTCGTCTTCGTCTTCGTCTTTTCGTCTTCGTCTTTCGTCTTGTCTTTCGTCTTCGTCTTCGTCTTCGTCTCTCGTCTTCGTCTTTCGTCTTCGTCTTTCGTCTTCGTCTCTCGTCTTCGTCTTTCGTCTTCGTCTTTCGTCTTCGTATTTCGTCTTCGTCTTTCGTCTCGTCTTTCGTCTTTCGTCTTCGTCTTCTCCTTCGTTCTTCGTCTTCGTCCTCTCTGTCTTTCGTCTTCGTCTTTCGTCTTCGTCTTCGTCTTTCGTCTTCGTCTTTCGTCTTCGTCTTTCGTGTTCGTCTTTCGTCTTCGTCTTTCGTCTTCGTCTTTCGTCTTCGTCTTTCGTCTTCGTCTTTCGTCTCCGTCTTTCGTTTTCGTCTTTCGTCTTCGTCTTTCGTCTTCGTCTTTCGTCTTTCGTTTTCGTCTTTGCCTTCGGTTTTCGTCTTCGTCTTTCGTGTTCGTCTTTCGTGTTCGTCTTCCGTCTTCGTCTTTCGTATTCGTCTTTCGTCTGCGTCTTTCGTCTTCGTCTTTTGTCTTTCGTCTTCGTCTTCGTCTTTCGTCTTCGTCTTTTGTCTTCGTTTTTCGCCTTCGTCTTTTGTGTTCGTCTTTCGTGTTAGTCTTCCGTTTTCGTCATTCGTCTTCGTCTTCGTCTTTGGTCTTCGTCGTTCGTCTTCGTCTATCGTCTTCGTCTTTCGTCTTCGTCTTTCGTCTTCGTCATTCTTCTTCGTCTTTCGTCTTCGTCTTTCTTCTTCGTCTTTATTCTTCGTCGTTCGTCTTCGTCTTTCGACTTCGTCTTTGGTCTTCGTCGTTCGTCTTCGTCTTTCGTCTTCGTCTTTAGTCTTCGTGTTTTGTCTTCGTTTTTCGTCTTCGTCTTTCGTCTTCGTCTTTCGTCTTCGTCTTTCGTCTTCGTCTTTCGCCTTCGTGTTTCGTCTTCGTCTTCGTTTTTGTTCTTCGTGTTCGTCTTTCTTCTTTCTGTTTCGTCTTCGTTTTTCGTTTTTCGCATTCGCCTTCCGTTTTCGTCTTTCGTCTTTGCCATTCGTCTTTTATTTCGTCTTCGTCATTCGTCTATCGTCATGGTCTTTCGTCTTCATCATTCGTCTTCGTCATTCGACTTTCTCTTTTGTCTCCGTCTTTCGTCTTGCTCATTCTTCTTCGTCTTTCGTCTTCGCCTTTCGTCTTCGTCTTTTGCCTTCGTCTATCGTCTTCGTCTTTCGTCTTCGTCTTTCGTCTTCGTCTTTCGTCTTCGTCTATCGTCTTCGTCTTTCGTCTTCGTCTTTCGTCTTCGTCTTTCGTCTTCGTCTTTCGTCTTCGTCTTTCTTCTTCGTCTTTCGTCTTTCGTTTTCGTCTTTCGTCTTCGTCTTACGCCTGCTTCTTTTGTCTTAGTATTGCGTCTCTTGTTTCATCTTTCGTCTTCGTCTTTCGTTTTCGTCTTTCGTCTTCTTGTTTCGTCTTCGCCATTCGCCTTCGTTTATTGTCTTCGTCTTTCGTCTTCGTTTTTGCCTTCGTATTTCGTCTTCGTCCTTCGTCTTTGTCTTTCGTCTTCCTGTATCGTCTTCGTCTTCATCATCCGTCTTCGTCTATCGTTTTCGTCTTTCGTTTTCGTCTTTCGTCTTCGTCTTTCGTTCTCGTCTTCGTCTTTCGTTTTCGTCTTTTGTCTTCGTCTTTCGTCTTCGTATTTCGTCTTCGTCTTTCGTCTTCCTTTTTAGTCTTCGTCTTTCTTCTTCGTCTTCGTCTTTCGTCTTCGTCTTTCGTCTTCGTCTTCGTCTTTCGTCTTCGTCTTTCGTCTTCGTCTATCGTCTTCGTCTTTCGTCTTCGTCTTTCGTCCTCGTCTTTCTTCTTCGTCTTTCGTCTTCGTCTTTCGTCTTCGTCTTTCGTCTTCGTCTTTCGTCTTCGTCTTTCGCCTTCGTCTTTCGTGTTCCTCTTTCGTCTTCGTCTTTCGTCTTCGTCTTTCGTCTTCGTCTTTCGTCTTTGTCTTTCGTCTTCGTCTTTCGTCTTCGTCTTTCGTCTTCGTCTTTCGTCTTCGTCTTTCGTCTTCGTCTTTCGTCTTCGTCTTTCGTCTTCGTCTTTCGTCTTCGTCTTTCGTTTTCGTCTTTCGTCTTCGTCTTTCGTCTTCGTCTTTCGTCTTCGTCTTTCGTCTTCGTCTTTCGTCTTCGTCTTTCGTCTTCGTCTTTCGTCTTCGTCTTTCGTCTTCGTCATTCGTCTTCGTCTTTCGTCTTCGTCTTTCGTCTTCGTCTTTCGACTTCGTCTTTCGTCTTCGTCTTTCGTTTTCGTCTTTCGTCTTCGTCTTTCGTCTTCGTCTTTCGTCTTCGTCGTTCGTCTTCGTCTTTCGTCTTCGTCTTTCGTCTTCGTCTTTCGTCTTCGTCTTTCATCTTCGTCTTTGCCTTCGGTTTTCGTCTTCGTCTTTCGTGTTCGTCTTTCGTGTTCGTCTTCCGTCTTCGTCTCTCGTCTTCGTCTTTCGTCTGCGTCTTTCGTCTTCGTCTTTTGTCTTTCGTCTTCGTCTTTCGTCTTCGTCTTTCGTCTTCGTTTTTCGCCTTCGTCTTTTGTCTTCGTCTTTGGTCTTAGTCTTTCGTTTTCGTCTTTCGTGTTAGTCTTCCGTCTTCGTCTTCGTCATTCGTCTTCGTCTTCGTCTTTGGTCTTCGTCGTTCGTCTTCGTCTATCGTCTTCGTCTTTCGTCTTCGTCTTTCGTCTTCGTCTTTCTTCTTCGTCTTTCGTCTTCGTCTTTCGTCTTCGTTTTATTCTTCGTCGTTCGTCTTCGTCTTTCGTCTTCGTCTTTCGCGTTCGTCTTTCGTCTTCGTCTTTCGTCTTCGTCTTTCGTCTTCGTCTTTCGTCTTCGTGTTTCGTCTTCGTTTTTCGTCTTCGTCTTCGTCTTTCGTCTTCGTCTTTCGTCTTCGTCTTTCGCCTTCGTGTTTCGTCTTCGTCTTCGTTTTTGTTCTTCGTGTTCGTCTTTCTTCTTTCTCTTTCGTCTTCGTTTTTCGTTTTTCGCATTCGCCTTCCGTTTTCGTCTTTCGTCTTCGCCATTCGTCTTTTATTTCGTCTTCGTCATTCGTCTATCGTCATGGTCTTTCGTCTTCATCATTCGTCTTCGTCATTCGACTTTCTCTTTTGTCTCCGTCTTTCGTCTTGCTCATTCTTCTTCGTCATTCGTCTTCGCCTTTCGTCTTCGTCTTTTGCCTTCGTCTTTCGTCTTCGTCTTTCGTCTTCGTCTTTCGTCTTCGTCTCTCGTCTTCGTCTATCGTCTTCGTCTTTCGTCTTCGTCTTTCGTCTTCGTCTTTCGTCTTTTTCTTTCGTCTTCGTCTTTCGTCTTCGTCTTTCGTCTTCGTCTTTCGTCTTTCGTTTTCGTCTTTCGTCTTCGTCTTACGCCTGCTGCTTTTGTCTTAGTATTGCGTCTCTTGTCTTCATCTTTCGTCTTCGTCTTTCGTTTTCGTCTTTCGTCTTCCTGTTTCGTCTTCGCTATTCGCCTTCGTTTATTGTCTTCGTCTTTCGTCATCGTTTTTTTGCCTTCGTATTTCGTCTTCGTCCTTCGTCTTTGTCTTTCGTCTTCCTGTATCGTCTTCGTCTTCATCATCCGTCTTCGTCTATCGTTTTCGTCTTTCGTTTTCGTCTTTCGTCTTCGTCTTTCGTTCTCGTCTTCTTGTTTCGTTTTCGTCTTTTGTCTTCGTCTTTCGTCTTCGTCTATCGTCTTCGTCTTTCGTCTTCGTTTTTAGTCTTCGTCTTTCTTCTTCGTCTTCGTCTTTCGTCTGCGTCTTTCGTCTTTCGTCTTCGTCTTCGTCTTTCGTCTTCGTCTTCGTCTTTCGTCTTCGTCTATCGTCTTCGTCTTTCGTCTTCGTCTTTCGTCCTCGTCTTTCTTCTTCGTCTTTCGTCTTTGTCTTTCGTCTTCGTCTTTCGTCTTCGTCTTTCGTCTTCGTCTTTCGCCTTCGTCTTTCGTCTTCGTCTTTCGTCTTCGTCTTTCGTCTTCGTCTTTCGTCTTCGTCTTTCGTCTTTTTCTTTCGTCTTCGTCTTTCGTCTTCGTCTTTCGTCTTGGTCTTTTCGTCTTCGTCTTTCGTCTTCGTCTTTCGTCTTCGTTTTCGTCTTCGTCTTTCGTTTTCTTCTTTTGTCTTCGTCTTTCATCTTCCTATTTCGTCTTCGGCTTTCGTCTTCGTTTTTAGTCTTCGTCTTTCTTCTTCGTCTTCGTCTTTCGTCTTCGTCTTTGGTCTTTCGTCTTCGTTTTTCGTCTTTGTCTTTCGTCTTCGTCTTTCGTCTTTCGTCTTCGTATTCGTCTTCGCCTTTCGTCTTCGTCTTTCGTCTTCGTCTTTCGTCTTCGTCTCTCGTCTTCGTCTTTCGTCTTTCGTCTTTCGTCTTCGTCTTACGCCTGCTTCTTTCGTCTTCGTCTTTCGTCTTCGTCTTTCGTCTTCGTCTTTCGTCTTCGTTTTTCGTCTTCGTCTTTCGTCTTCGTCTCTCGTCTTCGTCTTTCGTCTTCGTCTTTCGTCTTTCGTCATTCGTCTTTCGTCTTCGACTTTCGTCTTCGTCTTTCGTCTTCGTCTTTCGTCTTTGTCTTTCGTCTTCGTCCTTCGTCTTTGTCTTCGTCTTCGTCTTTCGTCTTCGTCTTTTGTCTTCGTCTTTCGTCATTGTCTTTCGTCTTCGTCATCGTTGTTGGTCTTCGTCTTTCGTCTTGGTCTTTCGTCTTCGTCTTTCGTCTTCGTCTTTCGTCTTCGTCTTTCGTCTTCGTCTTTCGTTTCGTTTTGCGTCTTCGTCTTTCGTCTTCGTCTTTCGCCTTCGTCTTTCGTCTTCGTCTTTCGTCTTCGTCTTTCGTCTTCGTCTTTCGTCTTCGTCTTTCGTCTTCGTCTTTCGTCTTCGTCTTTCGTCTTCGTCTTTCGTCTTCGTCTTTCGTCTTCGTTTTCGTCTTCGTCTTCGTTTTCGTCTGCGTCTCCGTCTGCGCCTTCGCCTTCGTCTTCGTCTTCGAAAACCAAAAACGAAAACCGAAACCGAAACCGAAACCGAAACAGAAAACGAAACGAAAACGAAAACGAAAACGAAAACGAAAACGAAAACGAAAACGAAAACGAAAACGAAAACGAAAACGAAAACGAAAACGAAAACGAAAACGAAAACGAAAACGAAACGAAAACGAAAACGAAAACGAAAACGAAAACGAAAACGAAAACGAAAACGAAAACGAAAACGAAAACGAAAACGAAACGAAAACGAAAACGAAAACGAAACGAAAACGAAAACGAAACGAAAACGAAACGAAAACGAAAACGAAAACGAAAACGAAAACGAAAACGAAAACGAAAACGAAAACGAAAACGAAAACGAAAACGAAAACGAAAACGAAAACGAAAACGAAACGAAAACGAAAACGAAAACGAAAACGAAAACGAAAACGAAAACGAAAACGAAAACGAAAACGAAAACGAAAACGAAAACGAAAACGAAAACGAAAACGAAAACGAAAACGAAAACGAAAACGAAAACGAAAACGAAAACGAAAACGAAAACGAAAACGAAAACGAAAACGAAAACGAAACGAAAACGAAAACGAAAACGAAAACGAAAACGAAAACGAAAACGAAAACGAAAACGAAAACGAAAACGAAAACGAAAACGAAAACGAAAACGAAAACGAAAACGAAAACGAAAACGAAAACGAAAACGAAAACGAAAACGAAAACGAAAACGAAAACGAAAACGAAAACGAAAACGAAAACGAAAACGAAAACGAAAACGAAAACGAAAACGAAAACGAAAACGAAAACGAAAACGAAAACGAAAACGAAAACGAAAACGAAAACGAAAACGAAAACGAAAACGAAAACGAAAACGAAAACGAAAACGAAAACGAAAACGAAAACGAAAACGAAAACGGAAACGAAAACGAAAACGAAAACGAAAACGAAAACGGAAACGGAAACGGAAACGGAAACGGAAACGGAAACGGAAACGGAACGGAAAACGAAAACGAAAACGAAAGAACGAAAACTATAACACGAAAACGAAGGAACGAAAAACAATAATACGAAAACGAAAAGACGTAAGGGAAAAAAGGAAAACGAGAAAACGAAGCCGAAAAGCGAAGGCGAATCAACGATACCGAAAATCGGCGACGAAGAACTGAAAACGAAAACGGCGACAAAATATTACGAAAAAGTGACGACGAAAAAACTGACGAAAACACGACGACGAAAAACGACGACGAAAACACGTTGCGAAATAACGAAAACATAATGAGGAAAGGGAAAAAAGAAATCGAAAAAACGAAAGCGAAAAACGAAAGGGAGAAAACGGAAAAGATAAAATGAAAACGAAAAAACCCAAAGGAATAATCCAAAACCAAAAAATCGAAACGAAAACGATTAAGCGAAAACGAGAAAAGGAAGACGAAAAAAAGACAACGGAAATACAAAACGAAAAAACGAAAACGAAAAAAAGAAAAAGAATGAACGAAAACGATGAAACGAAAAAGAAAAAACGAAAACGAAGTGACGATAACCAAAAAAGGAAAACGGAAAAACGAAAACGAGAAAACGGAAACGAAAAAACCAAAATGAAAAAAGGAAGACGAAAAAACGACGAAGAAGAAACGACGTCGAAAACAAGACGAAAAAACGAAAACGAAAAAAGCGAAAAAACGAAAATGAAAAAACAAACACGAGAAAACGAAAGAGAGAAAACGAATCAACAAAAAAAGAAACTTAAACGAATATACCAAAACGAAACCGAAAAAATCGAAAAATCTTAAACGTAAAAACGAAAACGAGAAAACGAAAAGGAGAAGACGAAAAAATGACGACCAAAAAACGACGGTGAAAAACGACGAAGAAAAACCGACGACGGAAAAACGACGTCCAGAAAACGACGTCGAAAACGACTTAGAAAAAACCAAAACAAAAAAAAACGAAAAAGAAAAAATACGAAAAATAAGAAACGTAAACGAAATATCAAAACGAAAAAATGAAAATGAAAAAACGAAACCGTAACAACGAAATCGTAACAACGAAATCGAAACAACGGAAACGAAAAAATGGAAACTAAAAAACCACGACAAAAACAACCACGAAAAAACGAAAAAAACTGACAAATACGAAACAACGACACAACGGAAATACGAAAACAAAATAACGAAACGAAAATACGAAAAGGAAAAAACGTTGACAAAAACGACGACAAAAAACGGCGACGAAAAAATGACGACGAAAAGTGAAAAAAAGACAACGAAAAAACGACCACAAAACACACTGACGAAAAAACGAAAACGATAAAACCAAAACGAAAAATCGAAAACGAGAAAACGAAAGCGAAAAAACGGAAAGGAAAAAACGAAACGAAAAAACCAAAATAAAAAAAAACCAAAACGAAAAAAAGAAAACAAAAAAAAATCGAAATCGAAGACGATGAGGAAAACGAAAGGCGAAAACGATGACGAAAGACGAAGACGAATGTCGAAGACGAATGAAGAAGACAAAAGGAGACGAACGACGAGAACGAACGAAGAATGACCAAAACTAAAGGCAAAAAATTCGGCGAAAAAACCAAAGAGGACGAAAACACGTGGACGAAAGAAAGTCGAAAGATGAAAGAGGAAGATTAAAGGTGAAGACGAAAGACAAAGACGGAACAGTTAGACGAAAGGCGAAGACGAAACACGTACAACAAAGACAAGGATGAATGACGAAGACGACGGCGAAGACGAAAGACGAAGACGAAAAACGAATCCGAAAGGCAAAGACGATCGACGACAAAAGACGAAGATGAAAGACGAAGACCAAAGGCGAAGACAAAAGACGAAATCGAAAGACGAAAACGTAAGACGATGACGAAAATAATAGACAAAAACGAAAGACAAAGATATAAGACGAAAGCCAAAGACGAAGTCGAAAATCGAAGACGAAAGACGAAGACGAATATCGAAAACGAAAGACGAAGCCGAAAGACGAAGATGAATGACGAAGACGAAAGATGGAGACGAAAGAGGAAGACGAAAACGAAAGACGGTGGACGAAGACGAAAGACGGAAGAGGATGGCGTGGGGCGAAGTCGAAAACGAATGACGAAGTCGAAAGACGAAGACGAAAGACGGAGGCGAATTACGAAGAACAAAGACGAAGACGGAAAACGAAGACGAAAGAACAAAGACGAAGACGAAAGAGATGTGGAATTATGAAAACGAAGACGAATGACAAAAACGAAAGACGAAGAAGAAAGTCAAAAACAAATGACAATGACCGAAAGCGAGACGAAAAAGGATGGCGAAAAACGAAGACGAATGCCGGTAGACGAAAAACAAGGACGAAAGACGATGACGAAAACCGAGGCCGAAGACGAAAGACGAAGATGGAGGACGAAGACAAAAGACGAGAGGACGGAGTAGGAAGACGAGAGACGAAGGCGAAAGGCGAAGACGAAAGAGGATGACGAAAGGTGAAGACCAAAACGAATGACGAAGACGAAATTAGAAGACGAAAGCCAAAGACAAAAGATGAAGACGAATGACTAGGACGTCAAGACGAAGTTGAAAGGCAAAGACAAAAGACGATTAATTGCGTGTTGAAATACTGCGTTAGGACAAATGAATTTGAAACATCGCTCCGAATATACGTTTCACAATGGTTCTATGGCGTAGTGGTATGGCTTGTTGTTCGTTAACTCGGAGAACCTGAGTTCGAGTATTGGTGCGAAAAATAATTTTTGCTTGATGAAATCACTTTTGCATGTTTATGTAGTTGTATAATTCAGCTTGGCCATTCCATTCCAAAGTTAAAGTGTATGACGGAAGGGTTTGAGATCATTTCTTTCTAATATATTATAAAATAAATTATAATAAAAAGTTAAACTGTGAAATATGAAAGTCATAATTTTCCTACAACAATTAATATTCGTAGTTTTGGCAACATTTAGGCGTAGGGAAAAGAAATTTATCTGCGCACATTTTCTTGAGGGCCAGAATTTTATTTAAAAAAATAAAAAATAAAAAATACGAAAAAATGAATTTAGAAAATAATTATTTTAGAAAATAAAGATATTTGAAAAATGTTTTTTTCCCGAGTTATAGAAAATCAATTTCAACTGTAAATGAACTACAAGCAAAAGGAGTGCTCAACAAAACGTGCGCACAGTGAAGCTACATTTACATCCAGAAGCAAAACAAGGGGCCATCGTCCTACCCGTTGCACTGTCCTACCCGCTGCACCAGGAATGCATTATGTTTACGCGTGTACGATTTGTGAAAAACTTAAGTTGATGCGAATAAGTGTACAGAGGTTAATCGATTATGGTAATAATGAATTGAATAGTGTTAACTATTTTATATAAATACAATGTTTGAAAGAATTCGTCTCCAAATTATATCCTTGATAAATCCAATAATTGAGCAGGACCCGAAAATGTTTAGGAATTGTTAAATTCCTTTTTTGAGAAAAGTCTTGAAGAGAACATAGTCTACAAACAGTGGAAAACGACTGTTAGATCTGAAATGATTACAGTAGAAGTCAGCTCTGAGAATATTTGATTACCTGATTAATTACCTGAATATTTTAATAATTTAATTACCTGACGACAAAACTTTAAATCCCACAATTTCTTAGCAAAAGTGCAGTCCTCCTCTTTGAAGAACCTAAAAACTATTAGTAACGTGGATAATTCATTGTTGTAGGAGATTGTTCGGAAAATTACAGTTGTGGTATCCAGGATGCAAGTTATCAAGGTTACCATTGGAACACTTCCCAAGCCTATATTCATCCATTTGTAATTTATCATAGAAATTTTGATGATGACAGGTTTGAACATTTGTTTTCTGATAATTTCAGACTATTTGATGCATTATACTGCTGGAATACACCTTTTTCATAAATAACTTCATTTCGAACTGAGGTTAAAAATAGTGATAGAAAATTGCGCTGTTTCACATCATTAGATGATTGACATGATGAAAACATGATCTCAAACCCTTCCGTCATACACTTTAACTTTGGAATGGAATGGCCCAGCTGAATTATACAACTACATAAACATGAAAATTGCGCTGTTGCACATCATTAGATTTTTAAGAAGAATAGCAGCAAAACAATCTTACAATGAAGCAAATTTTGTCGTTATTGTTAGTAATTATTTTAAGAAAAATATTTAAATAATTTGGAGAACTCAAATAGTATTTAAACAAAATACATCATTTTGTAACTGGTATATTTTAAATAAAGTTCCATATATATTATAGACAGTCATATTTATTCAACAACAAATTATTCTTCACATTACATCACAGCACAATGTTATTGACGGCGACGTTTCGGAAGTATATTTCCCCCATCATAATGCTAATAACAATTTAAGTGCTAAAACAGAATATAATAAATTGGAATAATCTCCCTTCCTCCGTCTCTCCCTCTTCCTCCCATCGACCTCGCCCATTATTCTACTACATCGATTGAGAGCCGCTTGTGAGATACGCTTTGCGTAGTAAAAAAAAAAACAACATGAGAAGTGGTATTGACATACTGTTCTACACAGAGTTCATAATGGTTTCGTGTTTTACGTATGTCTGTTGTCATGCAATGGGCATCCTTCATCTTTTCCATCATCCAACGTATTTCAATGTTCCTTTATTTTATCTTTTGATTGTCACTTTCTATGTAATCTAATGTAATTCATTATTTATAGGCTATTTGTTCCGGTAGGGTATGGTCAATCATCACACATTTTTTGATAGCAATTTGTAATAGATTGTATTCTTGACAGCCTAAAGTAAGTTACCTTGATTTATTCCAATGTCATCATTCAATTTATTTAATCTCACATTTTTTATTATTTCATATTAATATGTTTTTTATTATGATTGATAGACGTAATGTTTTTAACCACTCATTCTCTGTATGTTAACCTAGGTTTCTCAGGGTTACAGGTCTTTATATTTTATCGTTATTAACTGTAACGAACTGTTCAGTTGATTTTAAAATTGTTAATTTTAATTTTATTTGCCTATTTCCCCTAATGTAATATTTTATGTACATATTCTAATTTTAAATGATTGCAATTTATTATATTCTGTTTTAGCTCTTAAATTGTCAAGGGTAAAAAATTACTCCGAAACATCCCCATCTATAACATTGTGCTGTGATGTAATGTGAAGAATAATTTGTTTTTGAATAAATATGACTGTCTGTAATGTACATGGAACTTTATATGCCATAATTAACCATATATTAATGTATATGGAACCCAAGGATGCACCTGCAGGGCCTCGAGGGTCCTAGTGTTCTTTATTTTGCTTTTAACATAGCAAAGCTGTTTTCTGAGAGCTTGCCCCCTGTTTCCTCCATCTTTCTACTTTCAGTTTAGTCCCTGGCAAAGGAAAAGGTTTTAGAAGTTATAAAGACAGGTCCTGAAATGTGCTTCTATTAGGTCAATGCGTACGCCCATTTAAGTCCGTATTAATAGTTTTTTTAAATGAATAATTATTTGTTGAACATTAAGAGTGGACTTTTTATTAAAGTTATTAAGAATAAAAAACAATTTTATGTGCATTTTCAAGAGCGAATTGCACATAGTTTCAAGGCGCTGTACTTGCGTTCATGTGGTTTCCCAGAGTCCACGCATCCTAGGGTTAAAATGTACCGTGTAAAAGTACATCAATGTTTTAATATTTTATTAATTTACATTATAATAATTTTTTTGATTTTAAATAACTAAAAATTTCTTGGAAATATTGCAATTGTATAATTGTATAACACAACGAAAAAGCTGAAAAAGGTGTCAATTTACGTCAAGACAACTGCGTCCATTACGACAAAACCACCAATCAAGCTTTCTAGGAGGGGTCGACCAACGGAGAATTATTTTAGCATTTTTAATGAAACTAAATACAATTCATTATGAGAAGGAATAAGGAAAGACGTAGGCATTTGTAAATGAAAACGAAACTTTCTACACATGTTTTATTTATTTCGCCAGGAAGTTACATCACTTGTGGGTGTAGATGTACACTGCCCCCAGGTTCAGTTGGCAGCCATCCTCGTCGTTCAGCCGAGACGAAATGTAGGGATGAAGCCGGTGGCAAGCTGTTAAACAAACAAACTCTTGTCTTACAACAAATTTACAAATCTGTTTATCTCCAATAACACTACTTCAAGTATCATCAAGGGATAAACATAGAACTCTATACACAAGGGAGAATTTCCGATTTCAAAAGAATATTAAAATTGTCAAGCAGTTTCATAATTTTAGTAATTATGGGGTAAAAATAAATTAAGAATTGTGACTGCAGTTGAATTTTTGAATGTATTTGATTTTAATTTCTCGCACTTCATAACAAGAGAAAAAGTTGAAATCGTGGGCCGCAAAACGGAGAATTTTCGGCAGAAATACTCTTATTGCCGGATCCAGGGACCAAAAAAGTAGATAAATCCTGAGGTTCAATACAAAGTAATTTACTTCTAAGACGTGGTGAAGCCAGAATCCATGTTTTGTGGGTCCTTTATACCGAAAAAATCGATTGACGGCAGAACTGTGATAAATGCTAACCCCTTTTTCTCATAAATGGTTCCAAATTTTTGCTTCAAACTTTTGGAACGAATAGTGCTAATTGCACTCTTTAATATTCCGTAAAGTTTATTTTGAAGTATTTATTTTGTTTTTTCAAAAATTACACAAATGTTTTTTTTAAACATTTCTCACATCTTTAATATATACATTACCAGCAATTTGTGAACACTATTATATTTGTTATAGGTGCTTCAAATAACTTCAAATGAAGTTTTTTGAAAACTCAAAAATTTTCAGCGGAAAAGAGCTCCAAATTACGCATTTTAGTTGCACTTATACGCCATTTTCATAAAAACAGCTACAAATTTGTAAATGAAAATTGCCATTTAGGACGATGTTTTTGCGTTTTTTTAATATTCTTAAGTTAATATTTCCTTTCTACAATTAGGAAACCGAAATATTAAGAAAATGTCAAAAAACGTAGTTTGGGCGGCGATAGATGGCAGCTGGCAAGAGCATGTGGCAATTCCAAATAGCTAGCCCAGCTCCAAGGAAGTAGAAAACTAATAAGCGAAAGTCTGTGTCATTCTGCAGCACCACTAACTAGTTACTCACGCCTAGTTCCAATTTTCTCAATAGTATTATTAAAGGATTAAAACTCTTTAGAATTCATTGATGTGTATGTACAAACATAATTTACACCATTACTATCTTCATTGACAAATTCAATGCAAGAAAAGTGTGAAAAATACAAGTGACAAAGAAGATAAATAGTGCAACTCACGTTTCCAAAGGCAGAGACGGTGTCCTGCACTCCCTTGCCCACTTGATCAGCCACTTGCAGCCCTGCGTTGAGGCCCGTCTGGACGCCATTCTGCAACTGGGTCGCAGCGTCGGTAGCCACCTTGGAGTCCGTGTTCACGCTGTCCTGAATGCCCTGCTGCACTTGCTGTCCAACTTGGTTGGCGACCTGCATGCCCTGATTCATGGCTTGTTGCGCCTGGTTCGCGGCGTCGGTAGCTAGCTGGGTGGCCGTGTTCACGCCATTCTCAATGCCCTGCTGGACTTCCTGTTCAACTTGGTTAGCGACCTGCGAGGCCGAGTTGGCGATCTGCTCGCCGGCCACAATGCCCTGATTCATGGCTTGTTGCGCCTGGTTCGCAGCGTCGTTGGCGAGGTTCAGGCTCTGCTGCACCCCCTGCTGGGCCTGGTTCGCAGCGTCGTTGGCGAGGTTCAGGCCCTGCTGCACTCCTTGCTGGGCCTGGTTCGCAGCGGTCGTTGGCGAGGTTCAGGCCCTGCTGCACCCCTGCACCCCCCTGCTTGGGCCTGGTTCGCAGCGTCGTTGGCGAGGTTCAGGCCCTGCTGCACCCCCTGCTGGGCCTGGTTCGCAGCGTCGTTGGCGAGGTTCAGGCCCTGCTGCACCCCCTGCTGGGCCTGGTTCGCAGCGTCGTTGGCGAGGTTCAGGCCCTGCTGCACCCCCTGCTGGGCCTGGTTCGCAGCGTCCGTTGGCGAGGTTCAGGCCCTGCTGCACCCCCTGCTGGGCCTGGTTCGCAGCGTCGTTGGCGAGGTTCAGGCCCTGCTGCACCCCCTGCTGGGCCTGGTTCGTAGCGTCGTTGGCGAGGTTCAGGCCCTGCTGCACCCCCTGCTGGGCCTGGTTCGTAGCGTCGTTGGCGAGGTTCAGGCCCTGCTGCACCCCCTGCTGGCCTGGTTCGCAGCGTCGTTGGCGAGGTTCAGGCCCAGCTGCACTCCTTGCTGGGCCTGGTTCGCTGCGTCGTTGGCGAGGTTCAGGCCCTGCTGCACCCCCTGCTGGGCCTGGTTCGCAGCGTCGTTGGCGAGGTTCAGGCCCTGCTGCACCCCCTGCTGGGCCTGGTTCGCAGCGTCGTTGGCGAGGTTTCAGGCCCTGCTGCACTCCTTGCTGGGCCTGGTTCGCAGCGTCGTTGGCGAGGTTCAGGCCCTGCTGCACCCCTGCACCCCCTGCTGGGCCTGGTTCGCAGCGTCGTTGGCGAGGTTCAGGCCCTGCTGCACCCCCTGCTGGGCCTGGTTCGCAGCGTCGTTGGCGAGGTTCAGGCCCTGCTGCACCCCCTGCTGGGCCTGGTTCGCAGCGTCGTTGGCGAGGTTCAGGCCCCTGCTGCACCCCCTGCTGGGCCTGGTTCGCAGCGTCGTTGGCGAGGTTCAGGCCCTGCTGCACCCCCTGCTGGGCCTGGTTCGCAGCGTCGTTGGCGAGGTTCAGGCCCTGCTGCACCCCCTGCTGGGCCTGGTTCGTAGCGTCGTTGGCGAGGTTCAGGCCCTGCTGCACCCCCTGCTGGGCCTGGTTCGTAGCGTCGTTGGCGAGGTTCAGGCCCTGCTGCACCCCCTGCTGGCCTGGTTCGCAGCGTCGTTGGCGAGGTTCAGGCCCAGCTGCACTCCTTGCTGGGCCTGGTTCGCTGCGTCGTTGGCGAGGTTCAGGCCCTGCTGCACCCCCTGCTGGGCCTGGTTCGCAGCGTCGTTGGCGAGGTTCAGGCCCCTGCTGCACCCCCTGCTGGGCCTGGTTCGCAGCGTCGTTGGCGAAGGTTCAGGCCCTGCTGCACCCCCTGCTGGGCCTGGTTCGTAGCGTCGTTGGCGAGGTTCAGGCCCTGCTGCACCCCCTGCTGGGCCTGGTTCGTAGCGTCGTTGGCGAGGTTCAGGCCCTGCTGCACCCCCTGCTGGGCCTGGTTCGCCGCGTCCGTTGGCGAGGTTCAGGCCCAGCTGCACTCCTTGCTGGGCCTGGTTCGCTGCGTCGTTGGCGAGGTTCAGGCCCTGCTGCACCCCTGCTGGGCCTGTTCGCAGCGTCGTTGGCGAGGTTCAGGCCCTGCTGCACCCCCTGCTGGGCCTGGTTCGCAGCGTCGTTGGCGAGGTTCAGGCCCTGCTGCACTCCTTGCTGGGCCTGGTTCGCAGCGTCGTTGGCGAGGTTCAGGCCCTGCTGCACCCCTGCACCCCCTGCTGGGCCTGGTTCGCAGCGTCGTTGGCGAGGTTCAGGCCCTGCTGCACCCCCTGCTGGGCCTGGTTCGCAGCGTCGTTGGCGAGGTTCAGGCCCTGCTGCACCCCCTGCTGGGCCTGGTTCGCAGCGTCGTTGGCGAGGTTCAGGCCCTGCTGCACCCCCTGCTGGGCCTGGTTCGCAGCGTCGTTGGCGAGGTTCAGGCCCTGCTGCACCCCCTGCTGGGCCTGGTTCGCAGCGTCGTTGGCGAGGTTCAGGCCCCTGCTGCACCCCCTGCTGGGCCTGGTTCGTAGCGTCGTTGGCGAGGTTCAGGCCCTGCTGCACCCCTGCTGGGCCTGGTTCGTAGCGTCGTTGGCGAGGTTCAGGCCCTGCTGCACCCCCTGCTGGCCTGGTTCGCAGCGTCGTTGGCGAGGTTCAGGCCCAGCTGCACTCCTTGCTGGGCCTGGTTCGCTGCGTCGTTGGCGAGGTTCAGGCCCTGCTGCACCCCCTGCTGGGCCTGGTTCGCCAGCGTCGTTGGCGAGGTTCAGGCCCTGCTGCACCCCCTGCTGGGCCTGGTTCGCAGCGTCGTTGGCGAGGTTCAGGCCCTGCTGCACCCCCTGCTGGGCCTGGTTCGCAGCATCGTTGCGAGGTTCAGGCCCTGCTGCGCCCCCTGCTGGGCCTGGTTCGCAGCGTCGTTGGCGAGGTTCAGGCCCTGCTGCACCCCCTGCTGGGCCTGGTTCGCAGCGTCGTTGGCGAGGTTCAGGCCCTGCTGCACCCCCTGCTGGGGCCTGGTTCGCAGCGTCGTTGGCGAGGTTCAGGCCCTGCTGCACCCCCTGCTGGGCCTGGTTCGCAGCGTCGTTGGCGAGGTTCAGGCCCTGCTGCACCCCCTGCTGGGCCTGGTTCGCTGCGTCGTTGGCGAGGTTCAGGCCCTGCTGCACCCCCTGCTGGGCCTGGTTCGCAGCGTCGTTGGCGAGGTTCAGGCCCTGCTGCACCCCCTGCTGGGCCTGGTTCGTAGCGTCGTTGGCGAGGTTCAGGCCCTGCTGCACCTCCTGCTGGCCTGGTTCGCAGCGTCGTTGGCGAGGTTCAGGCCCCAGCTGCACTCCTTGCTGGGCCTGGTTCGCTGCGTCGTTGGCGAGGTTCAGGCCCTGCTGCACCCCCTGCTGGGCCTGGTTCGCAGCGTCGTTGGCGAGGTTCAGGCCCTGCTGCACCCCCTGCTGGGCCTGGTTCGCAGCGTCGTTGGCGAGGTTCAGGCCCTGCTGCACTCCTTGCTGGGCCTGGTTCGCAGCGTCGTTGGCGAGGTTCAGGCCCTGCTGCACCCCTGCACCCCTGCTGGGCCTGGTTCGCAGCGTCGTTGGCGAGGTTCAGGCCCTGCTGCACCCCCTGCTGGGCCTGGTTCGCAGCGTCGTTGGCGAGGTTCAGGCCCTGCTGCACCCCCTGCTGGCCTGGTTCGCAGCGTCGTTGGCGAGGTTCAGGCCCAGCTGCACTCCTTGCTGGGCCTGGTTCGCTGCGTCGTTGGCGAGGTTCAGGCCCCTGCTGCACCCCCCTGCTGGGCCTGGTTCGCAGCGTCGTTGGCGAGGTTCAGGCCCTGCTGCACCCCCTGCTGGGCCTGGTTCGCAGCGTCGTTGGCGAGGTTCAGGCCCTGCTGCACCCCCTGCTGGGCCTGGTTCGCAGCGTCGGTTGGCGAGGTTCAGGCCCTGCTGCACCCCCTGCTGGGCCTGGTTCGTAGCGTCGTTGGCGAGGTTCAGGCCCCTGCTGCACCCCCTGCTGGCCTGGTTCGCAGCGTCGTTGGCGAGGTTCAGGCCCAGCTGCACTCCCTTGCTGGGCCTGGTTCGCTGCGTCGGTTGGCGAGGTTCAGGCCCTGCTGCACCCCCTGCTGGGCCTGGTTCGCAGCGTCGTTGGCGAGGTTCAGGCCCTGCTGCATCCCCTCGCTGGGCCTGGTTCGCAGCGTCGTTGGCGAGGTTCAGGCCCTGCTGCACCCCCTGCTGGGCCTGGTTCGCAGCGCGTCGTTGGCCGAGGTTCAGGCCCTGCTGCACCCCCTGCTGGGCCTGGTTCGCAGCGTCGTTGGCGAGGTTCAGGCCCTGCTGCACCCCCTGGCTGGCCTGGTTCGCAGCGTCGTTGGCGAGGTTCAGGCCCTGCTGCACCCCCTGCTGGGCCTGGTTCGCAGCGTCGTTGGCGAGGTTCAGGCCCTGCTGCACCCCCTGCTGGGCCCTGGTTCGCAGCGTCGTTGGCGAGGTTCAGGCCTGCTGCACCCCCTGCTGGGCCTGGTTCGCAGCGTCGTTGGCGAGGTTCAGGCCCTGCTGCACCCCCTGCTGGGCCTGGTTCGCAGCGTCGTTGGCGAGGTTCAGGCCCTGCTGGCAACCCCCTGCTGGCCTGGTTTCGCAGCGTCGTTGGCGAGGTTCAGGCCCTGCTGCACCCCCTGCTGGGCCTGTTCGCAGCGTCGTTGGCGAGGTTCAGGCCCTGCTGCACCCCCTGCTGGGCCTGGTTCGCAGCGTCGTTGGCGAGGTTCAGGCCCTGCTGCACCCCCTGCTGGGCCTGGTTCGCAGCGGTCGTTGGCGAGGTTCAGGCCCTGCTGCACCCCCTGCTGGGCCTGGTTCGCAGCGTCGTTGGCGAGGTTCAGGCCCTGCTGCACCCCCTGCTGGGCCTGGTTCGTAGCGTCGTTGGCGAGGTTCAGGCCCTGCTGCACCCCCTGCTGGCCTGGTTCGTAGCGTCGTTGGCGAGGTTCAGGCCCTGCTGCCACCCCCTGCTGGCCTGGTTCGCAGCGTCGTTGGCGAGGTTCAGGCCCAGCTGCACTCCTTGCTGGGCCTGGTTCGCTGCGTCGTTGGCGAGGTTCAGGCCCTGTTGCACCCCCTGCTGGGCCTGGTTCGCAGCGTCGTTGGCGAGGTTCAGGCCCTGCTGCACCCCCTGCTGGGCCTGGTTCGCAGCGTCGTTGGCGAGGTTCAGGCCCTGCTGCGCCCCCTGCTGGGCCTGGTTCGCAGCGTCGTTGGCGAGGTTCAGGCCCTGCTGCACCCCCTGCTGGGCCTGGTTCGCAGCGTCGTTGGCGAGGTTCAGGCCCTGCTGCACTCCTTGCTGGGCCTGGTTCGCAGGCGTCGTTGGCGAGGTTCAGGCCCTGCTGCACTCCCTTGCTGGGCCTGGTTCGCAGCGTCGTTGGCGAGGTTCAGGCCCTGCCTGCACCCCCTGCTGGGCCTGGTTCGCAGCGTCGTTGGCCGCCTGCAGGCCCGCCCCCGCGCTCTGCTGCGCCTGCTGGGCGGCGCCGCTGGCGGCCTGAGCGGCGCTGGTGGCGCCCGCCTGAGCAGCGGTGGCCAGTGGCTGCACGGGGTTGGGCAGCTGCAGCGAGAAGCCCAGGGGCGCCGCCTGCGACGCCTACGACACACGCGCACCACCACTTCAGAGCGGGAGATGCGACAACCAACGCTTCTGCATGGTTGGAACACGTGCTTCCTGTGTAACGTATCCCAAACGTGCCTACATACGCTCTATTTGTTTTTAATTCGTATCATTCTTAATACAACCACGTTCAACATTTACAGGACTTTATATGATTGCGTGCTGCACTTATGGTGATAAGAGATTGAGACAATGCACTAAATAAACACCACCCTTCTAAGTATCCATACTTTTTGTGAAATAATGCACAATTAATTCACAAGGAAAACCCAAATTCTTAATTTAGCAATTAAATAACATGCAGCCGAAAAATCTAAATACCGAAACTATATTATATCAAATATCTTCCGGAAAACATCCTAAAATGAACATACAAACATTATTTTCAAAAATATTTCAATTTTGTTTAGAGATTAATTACAGCGAATAATGAGAGGTGCATCAGCTCCTAACTAGCAAAACTGCCTGTTATATTTGTCTTTTGTAGAACTTCCACTTGCTTCTGAATTTGCATATGCCTTCGTATTTTCGTAAAATTAGTTCACGAACTCGCGTCACTGCTTGACTGAGGGAAGCGCAGTAGAAGTGTCTTTTCAAGATACACTATATACTATTTTAGTGTTTTTGTAGCTACTTGGTTGTTTGGTACCATGTGGCATGTATTCTTATCGGTTCTTGTCAAGTGTGCTTGAGTGGAAAAATGTAAAGTGGAAATGAAAATCTAAAGCTACAAACACACTCCTTACACGGGGCAACGTTTCTTGTAAAAAGGAGCGAACATCGGAGTAAAAACAATAAATGTTAAAGCAAGGAAGGTCACGTGATTATCTAAAATGAAGAGTTGTGTCTGCCAAAATTATAAATCAGAACCTTGATGACAACCTTTTTTGTTAAGCAAGTTATTTGTAGCGTAATACCAAATAGTTATTGCTCTTTGGGAGTTTTCGGAGGGAAATCTAGAGGTTCCATAGACATTCCAAGAGAAGTACCTTAGAGGTGACCACAATTTACAAGACATTTTCACTTACCGCGGCGGCGAACAGGACAAGGGCGAAAGCGACGAAGGTGTTGGCAAGGTGTTGGATTATTATTGTCTCTTTTTTAAAGAATTCGCTTTAAATATACTTCTAAAGAAGAAAACACAGCGGCGACGAGACGGCGGGAGGCGGTGGCTGGCGAAGAGCGAGACTGACGAGTGACGATCGACGAGGCAGCGGCACCGGGTTTTAAGAGAGCGGCGTCTACTCCACTGGCTCCTCCCACACCGCACCGCCATCTGCTGAGAACAACCCACATCCCGCCCACTGCAACTCCTTTTATAGGCACAGCTACGAATGTTATTTTTATCCATATGTACTTGTGTATCTAAATTGTCGTGGATTATGAGGACATTCATTATCAAGTATTTGTATGCCAAAAAAATTAGAGCGTCACCCATATTGGCCTTTGGGCTGGGCCGTTGGTTGGGTGCATCGTTAGGATATTACAAGACCGTTAGGAAATCACAAGCAGAGTTTTGGGCTCAAAAACGTCCCATTTTCGGCCCTAAAACAGGCCTTTAAAATGGGATTGTTCGTGTTCTAGTTTCTTAAATAACCAGTTTAAAATCATTATCAAAATAAATTTTCAAGATGCATTTTATTTTACTTGAAGCAGTTTTTTGTCTCTTCTTCAAAACAACTTTTTGCGATAGGAACCCAGAAATTCCTTACAGAGAGATGAAAATTCAATGTTCTGGCAATTACTACACACGGCATCACTCAAGATCTATGAAATTAATGCACAACTGATTGGAGCATACTTGACAACAATGTCATGCCTATAAGTTAAAAATAAACTTCGAAACGTATTTTCAAAGACGGATAAGAGCAGTTTTGTTGGCTTTATTTTTGACGTAATTGGTTCACTTCCAATAACTTATTTGCAGACTGACCGAATCCTAAGTTTCATAAGATGTAAACTGTTGGTTGGAAAACAGTGACACATCCAGTCAAGGTTAGCAAAACTCGAGAAGTTGCTCCAAAGTAAAAGTCTAGTAAAAATTGCAATTTTTAAAAACTGGGATAAGAAGCGTTGAAACAAATTGAAGTGTTGCCGTTATCATTCGAGCTTATTATTATTATTATTATTATTATTATTATTATTATTATTATTATTATTATTATTGTCTCTTTTTTAAAGAATTCGCTTTAAATATACTTCTAAAGAAGAAAATTTAAAAAAGTCCAAAAAATCGTTTGACATATACAGAACCTTAATCGAAATTAAAGTAGGGTGCGAGCGCAAAGAACATATCAAATGAGGAAATTAGCGATCGTATTTTGTTGGACCACATGTTGACTTCCCACCCTCGTCCTCTGTCAATTCTTCCGCCCCCTTGCTTGGTGGAGCGAGTTTTCATTTGCCACCGTAACCCAGTGACGCTGTGTTCTTGATCTTTCGCTTCAGTAACTTCTTCGTTTAAAGGATAAAAATAAGCAAATGTGTCATCTGTTGTGTAACTAAATACTTGTGGGTGTGATGTGGGTAGTTGAGACGTTTTCCTCCAGAATCCCAGTAAGGATCCCGCTGGCAGCTAGTGGGAGTTGCAGGAGGAGGTGGGTAGGCAAACACATGATGCTTATAAGCCCCCGATGAACCCTGTCAGTCGTCACTCGTCTCTAGTCAACGAAATTCACCGTCAAGTCGTCCAAGCCATGGCCCAGAAGAACCTCCTCGCGATTGCCGCTGCCTTGCAGGGCAAGTGCAGGTCGCTAACCAAGTTGGGCAGCAAGTGCAGCATAGTATTCTGAATGGCGTGAACACGGCCTCCAAGGTAGCTACCGACGCTGCGAGCCAGTTGCAGAATAGCGTCCAGACGGGCGTGAACGCAGGGCTGCAAATGGCTGATCAAGTGGGCAAGGGAGTGCAGGACACCGTCTCTGCCTTCGGAAACGTGAGTTGCCCTTTTTCATAGGGATATTCACTTATATGTGTATGTACGTGTAAAAGAAGTCTTTGTTTTGTTGATTTTAGGGCCATTCCGTAATTTCTCCTCAAGTTGATGTCTTGAAAGTTTTTTGTCCATTCAGGTAGTGTAATTGTGTAAAATGCGTTTTTTATTAGATAAATGATTGCGTTTGTTCATTAATTAAAGTGGTATTCACTTATTAATGAATTGAGTGAATAAGTGAATTCACCTATTAATTCAACGTCAACTTTCGTTTGAAGAGTAAAAATAATTTTTGTTTTATCTACTTTTAATTTCAGATTTTACTTAATGTGAACATTCATTTAGTATGTTAATCTGTCCTTTCACTCCTAATAATATAAAAAATAAGAGTAATACGTTTTACACAAACGCGCACACAATATTTTGTAGAAAAATGTGAAAGAATGACTCTGATATGATCCTTGAAATGCAAATGTTGGTTTGTAGATCCCAGAGATTCAACTTTACGGTAACTAATACGTATTAGTGACACAATTAGCGCAAACCAGCGAAATATGAATTGGAGTAAGTAAGGGGAAGTAACGGTTCATATTGACTGATACGGCGATGTGTCTTTGTTAACAGGTGTGACAGCCTTCATCCCCAAAATCCACTTGTCAACGATTCGTCAACGTCAACGATTTTGCAGTTTAATTTCATTCCGTGCATGCTGACATCATTGTATAAGAGGTGTCATTTCCTGAAGAAATAAAAAAACATTTAGTTACGTATACATTGATTGCTTTCTTTCTGTTTCCCTTGAACTCCGCGAAATTGCTAATACAGTTTCATCTAAAATCATTGAGTTAATCAATAATTTATTTAGACTGCCAAAACTGTCACGTAGATGAGACTTCCTAACATATTGATTTGCAGAATAACTGCACAGGAACACACGCCGAATACCACATACAGTGAAAGTAACTGTGCAGCTGATGAACCACAATTCTAAAAGTAACGCTCAATTCACGCATCTCAAACTAACACGAGACACAAAAGTCCCCAGGGTCCTATTACAATTAGAAAATACTGACGTATTATTTCGGCATTCACCCGCACACGAGCAGCTGAGGGGACGCCTCGAAGGAAATATGTTTCTAAAAATTTGCTACACTTAAAGATAATCGTGTGCAGCAGAAGCATCGGATGAAGAGTCGGGTCTGTCATCTTTCTTTCGCGTCCAAGAAGAGTGGGAATTCTGATGCGGTGTTGTTAACGTGAAGAAATAAATGGAAATGACTTCTTTAATGTCTTCAACTTCTTTTTTTTCGGTCTTTTGAATGTTTTCATGTAATACAGGTTTGTTAATTTATACAATACTAGCTGACCCGGCAAACGTTGTTTTGCCATATAAATTATTCCTAGGATTATTTTAGTAGAAAAAAATGACTCACTTATTGTCAGTGTTTGAGGATGTGGTTTATTTGAGTTGAAGAGGCATGGAGCGCTGTGAACGATGATGGAATATAAAAATAACACAATACCAAACATTTATATTTTTAATTTATTGTAATTTATTTTTTTAAGATATACATCGCTAAATAAATTAATTTTACTAAAAAAACAATATCAATCCCTCAACGCAATAGAGTGTACGTACAATATTTGTTGTTATCCCATCTTTAGCTAACACATATAAACTGGATGGTTTGTCCACTCGAGAGCATACCACTTATAATTGACCGTGTGAAAAACATGGTGTGCTCAAATCTAAGCCACAAACAGACATCGTTTGGCCTTGAGACTTATTGATAGTCATCGCAAATGCCAATCTTAATGGAAATTGAAGACGTTTAAATTGAATTGGCACATCTGTGGGTATAATAGGGATCCATGGCAGTAATATATTTTCACCTCGAAATTTGTCAATTAAAATGATGGCTTCGACGTTTTTCATTATAGCCCTGCAAATTAATCATTAATTATATAAAAATTACACCGAAATAGAAAAATGATAATTGTAAACGTCTCTATTAGATTGACGCCCAAACAATAAAAATAATGGCCGAAAACTGTAGGGAGAAACGACTTATTGTGTGAGAGATCTCATGCCTACTCCGTGCTGCTTACTTTGTCAGAAGCAATGTTGCCAGATGTGAAACTTCCGATTGCGAAGTTTTTAAGTTCGAAAATGCGGATTTCTTCTAATGAATGCGGATTTACTAATATAATTTAAAAATAGGGGAAAACATCAATAGTACATATATCGACATAGAAATCTATTTTATTAATTAAATAAATGCGATATTGTCTCACTATATTTGTTCTCACTATATATGTTCTCGATTCACCCAAGAAATTAAAAATATAAAATATAAGTATTTTTGTTATAAATGTACTTATATATTATAATGTACTATATGTGGTTATTTTTAATCTGTTTAATATGAAGCCGAGTAACGTAATTTCAACATTTTAAATATCCCGCGATGTGCATAATTTCTCCGGCTTTAATAGACGCAGTAAGAATCCGAACGACGATCCGTATTCTTATTTGGCGTATTCGGAAACGACTAAGCAACTGGTCACCTATTTGTCCTCTGAATCTCTAACAGTAAGACAATAAATGGCGGAGTTCACGACAACACCTTAGTGCTTGGTCATCAGTTTTCGAATACGCCAATTGGATAAAGCCCTAATGATTGGTGTTTTATTGCTTTCTACTTTAATCGAATAGAGAGAGACAGCATTTTGAACATTCAAACTTTGTCAACCATAGGTAGCGGGCCATCTAACGATCGTTGTGATAACTGAGGAAATGAAAATATGGATTTTAATCCACTATCATGGAAATGCGAATTTTTTTTTGGCATCCTCATCGCTTAATGCGGATTGCGGATTAGGTGTTAAAAATGCGGTATACATCTGGCAAAACTGATCAGAAGTGACACCGGTAGACGCGTGGCGAGGATACTGCTCAAGTGATGATTACATCATTACATCTTGTAAAACAATCAGGTCAATCGTTAAGAAACACATTTTTAACTGTTCAACAATGAATATGTTCCCCATTTTGTACATTCGAGAATTTAATATTGTAGCGGTACGCTAGTTCTTCTGCGAATTAATTTCATAAATAAAATGCCGATGCAGAAGGCTAGTGCGTGGAGAGAACCGACCGTGCCCCGTTGCCCGCCCGCGAGCGCGCGACGCGCGTCCTCCACGAATGTTTATGGCACTAGGGGACGAGGGGAGACCTTTTGTTCGGGATCTCAGGCGCCCCAGAACTATTTGAATAGGTTCGCGGCGCGTGCCCGTCACGGTATTTTTGCTGTCACTCGTGCTGGGAAGCTCAAAGTTGTAATTCACTGCAACCTTCGGGGGTACAACGATCATGTCTCACACCCTTCTTGACCTACTTTCTTCGATAGACAAAGAGGGCTTTTGGGAATGAGACAGAGTAAGGAAAATTCCCAGAATCGCCGAAGCTGGTTGGCTAAAAAAATAGTTAAGACGCCATCACACTCAACCAATCAGGGATAGAATTCTGTGGGGAAGGGATGATTTCGAAATATCTGCGAAAATTGGGGGGGGGAAAGAGGGAAAAACACACAAAGTGAGGGTACTAGAGACTTGGGTGGCGAGAGCGGAGGAGAGAGGTCGAGGTACCTCCGGCATCGCGTGCTCTGGGGAGCGATTTGGGATTGCCCCGTGCAATCCAATTCTGTCTTGTTTAATCTCGATAGCCGGGAGAAACTCTTTCCGAGTATCAAATTTTGAACTCTGCCACCACTGGCAATTAGACCGATACTCTCCGAGATTTGTGCTCGCATAGAACTTATTGGAACTCTCAGATCGCGCCGTGTGACTTTGTGCGTGAGATACGCGATTGCTCGTGATTCGGGCCAACGAAACTGCCGCCGCCGCAGCCCACCACGCCGCCGCTGTGCCGACGAGCGCCCCTTCGGCTTTGAGAGGCCGACACGCCGCCGCCGCCGCGACCAGCTGCCACCGGTGCCATTTGACGCCTGTTCAGCACCATCATCATCATCATCAGGAATTGTATTTGGTCAACGACCGTACAAAGATTTTTTTTGTGAGTTGCGGTGCCACGCTGAGGCACGTAATCGCCAGTTCAGAGGGCGAATGATCATTTCCTTTGTGTAATCAGTAGAATAATTGCATTGTGAATTTATTTTGCTTTTCTCTTAGATTTAAGTTTCTTTTGTTCCTAATCAGAGCTCACTAGGTAGGGCATTTCTTCTAAAATTCCTTGTGTAACTTCTCCGGCCTATCATTAGGCGGAAATAAACCTTCTATTGTGTTTATCAGTCACCCAAATTGTTATTGTCATTGTATTGCACCTTGCAGTTCCTTCCATCACCGCTTATTTTCAGAAAGGTAACAAAATTGACCGACTGAGCTAGGCCCGGGCCGCCCTCACGGATTTCCGGCGCTCCCACGCCGCCGGGGACCGCGTACGGGGCGTGACAATATCAACTTCCGAAGGCTAACTAAACATTAAATTATTAAGGATAATTAAACGTTTCGCAGCAACAAACATCACAAATTATTAAATCAAAGTTTCTAGTCTCAATGTCATTACTACCTGTAGTCACATAGTGATTGCTGTTTTTTCCCGCTAATTAATACTATTATTAATGATATATTAGTCTTTAATATGCTTAAGAGTTCTCAAACCTAACGCCACAATGTATCGCGGAGACAAACATTTTTCATAGCTGAGCCCGGCAGACGTTGTTTTGCCCTATATCTTGTCACCTTCCCTGTCTCTCTTTCTCCGTCTCTCACTCTCTCCGTGTTATTCACATTTAGTAGCAGATTGTGCACGTCGCTGAGCAGGTGCGTAATATAGAGAAACGCCATGGGTAGCGGTGAAATACCTACCATGTGTAGCGGGTTGCATAAAAAGTAAAAAAAATGGGGTGGACCACTCTTATCACTTAGGGGTACAAAAATAGATGACAACCTATTCTCATACCTACTGAATATACATATAAAATTTCACCAAAATCGGTCGAGCCGTTTCGGAGGAGTGTGGTAACTAAAACTGTGACACACACACACACACACACACACACACACACACACACACACACACACACACACACACACACACACACACACATATATATATATATATATATATATATATATTTGACAAATATGTTAATACTTAACTGCAATTAACTATTGACAAGGTAATTTCAGAAAGGAACCTCTATGCGTTGTTATTTCCTGATGATATGAGCTCTTTGGAGTAATAAGTTTTAATTCTAGGATTTGGATAAGCTGTTTCTTAAATAGAAATCTGTTGTTTTTGTCATCGGGGACGATCGAAATTGTTACAAATGGCATTGTCAAAGTAGTCGTCAACTCATTAAAGATTATTTTATCTCTGAATCGTGTTTGACAGCGCAGATTGCACAGCTGTTCAATACGTGACGCCATCACGCAAAGCCAGATGCTTGAATAAAACTCACAACAACATTCAACATTGTACTTCTCCCATCCGAAACGGATATCCGGATGTAGAAGCTCCGATACTGTTCACAATGCAGGTAGACGTGACCTTCTAGCATTCATCAAGTGTGAAGAGGAACGACGGTATGTGCACTGTGATGTACACTTCTATTACAGGGAAGGAAGGATAAAACGCTGAAAACTAGTGGTGCTAGTTTTCAGTGTCAATACTTGCTCGCACTCTTCAGTCTATGTTACTTTTGCGGTAATTTCTTAAATATCCATACAACACATCAAAATGGCGTTATTCTGTGCATTTAGAACTCTCCGCAAAAGTTTCAAAATTCTCCAAAACAAATTGAATCTTTTTTACGAAAATGAAGTTTTTAAATATTGCCTTTTTTCTTGCAAAATTACGCGAAAACTACTGATATTATGAAAAATTGTACTTAACCACATTTATAGATTTAATTTTGAGGAACAAATTTCATTCAGAAAAAATCTCTACCTTTAGTTGTAGGAAGCCACCGAAAAAAATTACACCTTTGGAATGTTCAAACTTTCAGAGAATTAAAAAAACTTCTTTAGAGAATTAAAAAGATTCAGCTACTTTTATTCACGATCTTCACTTAATACGATAAAAATTAATTAATAAGACACACATTTTCAATTGGTTGTTACTATAATAATTGTATTTAAATGTTTTTCAGTCCCTTTTTAAAATTTAGGCCAGGCTCAGTAAATACTTCCAAAATTGTTTTTTGTGAAATCTCAGGACGTTTCGGAGACAGTTCTATCTACCTCATTGAGTACTTCTGTTATTATATACTTGAAAACCAAATGAAGTAGACACAAAATCATATAAAAAATATATTTTTTATTTTATTTAAGAGGTAATTATTACACATATAAATTAAATAACTTGCTACAATGTGGCTAGGCCGAAGAGCCTAACCATTACAATACCTACATCCGACGCAAACGATTTGTTTGAACGCAATTCTTCCTTTACTTAGCGCTGCCACTTTGTGACTGTTCCATCATCCTCCTTTCACGGAAAATTTTGCACCAAGATACGTAAACATTTTGACACGATTGAGCTCATCCGTAAGTAAAACCATTTCTTTGTTACCCCAAAAAAAAGCCACTCTTGAAGACAACAATTTTCGTTTTTGAATATTTACTTTTAGTCTCCATGTCTCCCTATATCTTTTTAGAATGTTTTTACTCCTGTTAGCCCTCAATAGTTTCCGAACATAGAACAAATCGTCGCCATATAGTAATCCGGGAATTTTCAGGCCATCAATTTCCGGCGCTGCTGTATCCGCTTCCTGTACCCAAGTCATTAAATCATTTATAAACAAGATAAACAATAGTGGTGAGAGAGGACAGCCCCGCTATCGATTTTATTATTCGCATTGTATTTCCATCGCCGCAACTGACGCAGAAAGGGTCCCCCCGATAAGATGGTAAAAAGTTCCCCTCATCCAAATTACATATGAGTGGTTACACTATACTTCTAACATAAAAATAATATTTTTGAAAGGTTTCTTAGCCTCCGTCCTACCACCCACACCCCTATACAGCCAAAAACGTGTTTTTTTTAATTTCAATTTTTTTCCACAACTTAACACTATTTTATCAGACTGAAAAAAATATGATAAATAAGAACACAACTTGGACTATCAGAAAAATATTTTTCAATATTTTCTCAGGCCCAAATTCGAACACAAAAAAAAATATTTTCGAAAAAAAATATCAAGAAATATTTTTTATTGTGTCTTAGAAGCCTGGAACAGGCTCGAAAAAAATGTCAAAGGTTCCTCTTCACACACAAATTGTTGTGTATTTTTTTCAGATTTTTCCGATTACTGGGCTGCAGTTAAAAAAATAAAAACCATTTTCCCGCATTTAAAGCACCTGGACTTTCAATATACTTTGAAACTGACTGCAACGGTTCTCTGCATTTATTTTAGTGTTTATTATACATTTGTATACATTGCTGTATCACCCAATAAAGTTTTGATATACTTACGAAGTATCATTTTTAAAGCTCAGACACGCAGGCCAACCGCTGTAGGGTACTTTTAATTTTAATATTTAATTCTGTGCATTTTCAGTGGGGGTGGGGGAGTGACCTCAATGTTCCTCCTAAGAAACCATAAATGCTTCTTCAAGGACAGACAGTAATAAAGCATTTGAATTATTTACAGATTTTTATTTCCTGCATATATTACAAAAAAAAACTAGAATAAAAACAAAACGCTTAGGTAGCAGAGTGCACACTGTGAATCAGCGGATAAAAGTCCCGACTCAGCCGAAGGTGATCTTGGGGACGAAGGAAGTCACCATCTGCGAACAAAATCATCTCTGTCACCATAGCTTATTGCTTATGCATTATTTATTCCCCTTAATATTTCGATCTCTTACTTTAATTTATTGTCATGAATACTTCCCTAATCGTAGTTTAATCGGATATACACAGGTGGATCATCTAAGAGAGCAACCGAAAATATCTCTCAAACAGTTTGAGGTATCGAGTTGGTATTTGCTCAGAGTTGTTGGTGATGGAAAAAATAACATATTTCATTTGTTTGTAATATTTTTAATTTTCCAGATGTCCCAACTTTGACTTTTAAAAGAAAGTGTGTAGTGTTTACAACTAGGATTCTAAATTTGTCTAAGAGACAGAAACAATGAAAATAACGCGGTTAATATTCGGAAAGAAGCTGTAGACAAAAATGCTGTCTAGGTGTTGTAAGAAGATGACCCGCCTTTTATAAATAAATTAAAAATAAATAAGATGAAATTATCAAAAATGGGACCTCTCTGTTAGCTCCCGGGGCTCGCGAGGCTCACAGTGCGGAGCGCGTGCGGGATCTGCGCTCTGCGAACGATTGACGTTATTACTTTCTCGTTACGGAGTAGAGAGAAAGTTATGAAATGCTCAGCGAAAAAAACGGGGAATTTTCGGCAAAAAAATCATATTACAGAGTCTTGATAACGAAAAAGTGGATAAATCCAGTTGCTAAATTTAGAAAAAAACTTCTTTATCACATGGTGTAGCCAGAATACATGTTTTGAAAGTCCTTAATACCCCAAAATCGAATGACGGCAAAACGTCTGTCCGTCTGTGAACAACGGTAGCGGCTAAACCGTTTTCTCCAAAAGCCGATTTTCTCCAAAACTGATATTCCTCCATCGGTCTGGCTAAAGTCGCAGCCGCTTGAATTTGAAACTGAAATTTTAATTTTGGGGGTACTTTACACGAAGCCCTGGGACATTTTTAAAATTAAAAAAAGGCTCGATTTTTATTAAATTTTGTTGTTGGATAGTGTCAAGGACGTTTAAGAGATTGGTGCAGGTATCACTCTCATTAAAAACACTAATTTTTCAAAAATTACAAAAGTTCAAACTTTTTTCGGGGTCTTCCTGCAACTAAAATTTTAAAGATAAATTTTGAAATAAGGTCATGTTCAAATTTTTTGAAAATTTGAATCCTTTTCGCCTAATTTTGCTTGAAAATACGGGCGAGAAAGTACGTGCTGTTTTACCACCACTAGGTGCTTTCTAGATCGAACCGTTGTTTTCTTTACTAATCTAGTTTAAAAACTGAGTTCCCAACAAGATATTACGATCAAATATTCTACTATGATCCCAAATTCATCCACAGGAAGGGTTCATTAAGAAAGCCTTTGGAACTATCGACATAAAAAGATTTTTGCAATTTGCACAAATCTTTGTACGGCTTCCCGCCCCGACAGGAACAGCTTCAAAAGGCAACGAATGCCGAAAGAAAAGGCCATATTCATAAAATATTGACAAAAATAGTATATATATATATATATATATATATATATATATATATATATAGGCAAAATATGCACATATGTATACTTTTTCATAGAACCATTTTAACAGAACCATAGGTAATTGGTGTGTACTTGCTCGTAATATCCGTTGTTTTAGAAATAAGATTGGGTAGATTACGAATAAGAGATTAAAAAAGTTGATAATAAAGAATAACAATAGTTATTATTATTATTATTATTATTGACATTCTCACGTAATTTGTCAATCATTGGCACAGAATAATATCAATTACAGTGAATTACATTTTTTATCATTTTAAAAGAAGAAATTACAAATGAATATTTTGACTTCAAAAGCGAAATTAAAAAGTAACTTCATGAAATTGTACACACATCTCTAAATCGTTAAAAAGCGTGTCTGTATAAACCGTTTCGTAATTTTTCGTTTCCCCCGCTAAACGCTTCCTCCATTACTCTAGATAATCGAAATTCTACTGTAAAAAACTGTACTATTTTATCTGGAGCAACACTGTTTAAAAGAAGAAGAAAACCAACACGACTATAAATTGTCCTAAGAAAATTACACAAACAAGAACAAAAGGAAAAATTCAGAACACGTGGACCATACCATAATTTTAAAAAAATTTTCTGACCAACTCCCGTTTCCGAAGGTAGAGGCGGTGTTTTGCACTCCCTTGCCCACCTGTTCAGCCATTTGCAAGCCTGTGTTCACTCCCGTCTGAGGCCGTGTCCACGCCATTCCTGAATGCCCTGCTGCAACTGGTTCGCAGCGTCGGTAGCTAGCTGACTGGCCGTGTTCACGCCATTCTGAATGCCCTGCTGCAACTGGTTCGCAGCGTCGGTAGCTAGCTGATTGGCCGTGTTCACGCCATTCTGAATGCCCTGCTGCAACTGGTTCCCTGCTTCGGTAGCTAGCTGATTGGCCGTGTTCATGCCATTCTGAATGCCCTGCTGCAACTGATTCCCAGCGTCGGTAGCTAGCTGATTGGCTGTGTTCACGCCATTCTGAATGCCCTGCAGCAAGTGGTTCGCAGCTTCGGTAGCTAGCTGATTGGCCGTGTTCACGCCATTCTCAGTGCCCTGCTGCAACTGGTTTCCCAGCTTCGGTAGCTAGCTGATTGGCCGTGTTCACGCTATTCTGAATGCCCTGCTGCAACTGGTTCGCAGCTTCGGTAGCTAGCTGATTGGCTGTGTTCACGCCATTCTGAATGCCCTGCAGCAAGTGGTTCGCAGCTTCGGTAGCTAGCTGATTGGCCGTGTTCACGCCATTCTGAATGCCCTGCTGCAACTGGTTCCCAGCTTCGGTAGCTAGCTGATTGGCCGTGTTCACGCCATTCTGAATGCCCTGCTGCAACTGGTTCCCAGCTTCGGTAGCTAGCTGATTGACCGTGTTCACGCCATTCTGAATGCCCTGCTGCAACTGGTTCCCTGCTTCGGTAGCTAGCTGATTGGCCGTGTTCACACCATTCTGAATGCCATGCTGCAACTGGTTCCCAGCTTCGGTAGCTAGCTGATTGACCGTGTTCACGCCATTCTGAATGCCCTGCTGCAACTGGTTCCCTGCTTCGGTAGCTAGCTGATTGGCCGTGTTCACACCATTCTGAATGCCATGCTGCAACTGGTTCCCAGCTTCGGTAGCTAGCTGATTGGCCGTGTTCACGCCATTCTGAATGCCCTGCTGCAACTGGTTCCCAGCTTCGGTAGCTAGCTGATTGACCGTGTTCACGCCATTCTGAATGCCCTGCTGCAACTGGTTCCCTGCTTCGGTAGCTAGCTGATTGGCCGTGTTCACACCATTCTGAATGCCCTGCTGCAACTGATTGCCAGCTTCGGTAGCTAGCTGATTGGCCGTGTTCACGCCATTCTGAATGCCCTGCTGCAACTTGTTCCCTGCTTCGGTAGCTAGCTGATTGGCCGTGTTCACACCATTCTGAATGCCCTGCAGCAAGTGGTTCGCAGCTTCGGTAGATAGCTGATTGGCCGTGTTCACGCCATTCTGAATGCCCTGCTGCAACTGGTTCCCAGCTTCGGTAGCTAGCTGATTGGCCGTGTTTACGCCATTCTGAATGCCCTGCTGTAACTGGTTCGCAGCGTCGGTAGCTAGCTGACTGGCCGTGTTCACGCCATTCTGGATATCTTGCTGCAACTGGTTCGCAGCGTCGGTAGCTACCTGGGTGGCCGTGTTCACGCCATTCTCAATGCCCTGCTGGACTTCCTGTTCAACTTGGTTAGCGACCTGAGAAGCGGAGTTGACCATCTGCTCGCCGGCCTGAATGCCCTGATTCACGGCTTGTTGGCGCCTGGTTCGCAGCATCGTTGACGAGGTTCAGGCCCTGCTGCACCCCCTGCTGGGCCTGGTTCGCAGCGTCGTTGGCGAGGTTCAGGCCCTGCTGCACTCCTTCCTGGGCCTGGTTCGCAGCGGTCGTTGGCGAGGTTCAGGCCCTGCTGCACTCCTTGCTGGGCCTGGTTCGCAGCATCGTTGACGAGGTTCAGGCCCTGCTGCACCCCCTGCTGGGCCTGGTTCGCAGCGTCGTTGGCGAGGTTCAGGCCCTGCTGCACTCCTTGCTGGGCCTGGTTCGCAGCGTCGTTGGCGAGGTTCAGGCCCTGCTGCACCCCCTGCTGGGCCTGGTTCGCAGCGTCGTTGGCGAGGTTCAGGCCCTGCTGCGCCCCCTGCTGGGCCTGGTTCGCAGCGTCGTTTGGCGAGGTTCAGGCCCTGCTGCGCCCCCTGCTGGGCCTGGTTCGCAGCGTCGTTGGCGAGGTTCAAGCCCTGCTGCGCCCCCTGCTGGGCCTGGTTCGCAGCGTCGTTGGCCGCCTGCAGGCCCGCCCCCGCGCTCTGCTGCGCCTGCTGGGCGGCGCCGCTGGCGGCCTGAGCGGCGCTGGTGGCGCCCGCCTGAGCAGCGGTGGCCAGTGGCTGCACGGGGTTGGGCAGCTGCAGCGAGAAGCCCAGGGGCGCCGCCTGCGACGCCTACGACACACGCGCACCACCACTTCAGAGCGGGAGATGCGACAACCAACGCTTCTGCTATGGTTGGAACACGTGAATGACTTCTTTGAGTTTAATCATATTCCTAGATGTTAGGTTTTTCCTAAACGGTTTCTTTGGGTCAGGTACGGAACTGAACAACTATCACATTCACATGGAGTAGGTGATGAACCCAGGTGTAGATAAAATAGTGTTTCAGTTTTCATGTCGTCGCGTGGTAGTTTGGTACCGGGTGACGTGCATTCTTCTTGCAACAGTGCCCTGGAGTGAAAATGTGTGAACTGGGATTGCAGGTACTAAGAAGCACTACGTTTCGTGTAACACTGTGGGAGGTTTCGTGTGTATTAAGTGCTAGTAAATTTAGTACAAAGAAGATCTCATGATTACCTATTAGCGAAATGTTCCTTCAATGAAAATAGTAAATCAAAACGTTGATATGAGCCTTTTTGTTGCGAGAGTGTTTTATATCGGGACAAAACATTAGTAACCAAGTGTTCGCCTTGGGAGTATTCGGAATGCAACTCTCGAGAATCTCTCCTAAACGTTGCTTCCATATGTGATGTTCTGGCTCTCATATTGATATGGAATAACATTTGAAAGAAGTGACCTGTAGGGGTCACTGTTAACAAGCCATTATCACTTACCGCGGCGGCGAACAGGACAAGGGCGAACGCGACGAAGGTGTTGGCAGCCATGACAGCGGCGACGAGAGGGCGGGAGGCGGTGGCAGGGCGAAGAGCGAGACTGACGAGTGACGACCGACGAGGCGGCGGCACCTGCATTTAAGAGAGCGGCGTCTGCTCCACTGCTTCCACACACACTGCTGAGCCTTCTGCTGATAACAACCCACATCTCACCCAATGCAACTCCTTTGAGAGGCAATGATGATACAGCTGTGAATGCTATTTATCCATTGCAAACGTGTATACGTGTCACTGCTAGTCTTAAGAGGGCACTTAAAAACGCAATATGTGAAATAACATGAAGTCATCGTCCTCATTGTCCATCGATGAACATCCTTAGATTTTTAAGCTCCATGTCTTCTTATTTTAGTAGTCTAAAATAGGCTAAAAAATAGAATGTAGGCATTTGTTCAAGTAAGAAGTTACCTTTTTGTTGAGATATTGATTCACATTTCAGTAACACTAATATTTAAAACATGTTTTGCAATACGATATATTAACGCAATGATAGGCGTACACAATGGACTATCTTCATTTATCCCATGCGATGTATGAAAATTTTGCTCTTTAATGAAAATTTTGCTTATGTTCTTGGAGAATGGTTCACTCAAAATTACTTGTCAGTGTTTGAAACACAATCGAATTAGCTTATTCAGAGTCGAACCATTCTAGAATGTAAATGGGCGTTTTATAAAAAAACACCATCGAAGTGTTTGATTGGGTGTGTCTAACTGTTGAGGGCGGAGTCCCATATGAGTAGTGTATGTTTTTAACGCGAGTGATGATGAGGACGTTTTCCTGTCGGATGGCGAGACGCGGCGCCGCTTTACTAGTCGGCTTACGGGGTTTTCTCCAACCAGGTATCGCAACCAGGTATCGGGGCATCGCTACAGCCGGGACATGCCCTAAAGCTCCCGTGTGGTCTCCCGGCATGTGGTAGAGTTGTGCATGTAAGGTAAGTGTGTATAAGGGCTGAGGATAGGACAAGGAAGAGGAAGGACAAGATCGCGGGCGGTCCGTAGCCTGTTTCTTCGGGTATTGCTACGTATTGCATTTTCATAATTTTCTGTAAAATGGCTGACACTTTATTCTTCAATTTCATTTTCCAAAAGAAAGGGCATTTATAAGTACGTATAATTCAGATTTTCATTTAAATATATTATGTACAGTATATTTAGTATTATGTTATTATTATGGAAGTATTGTTATGGTGTATGTAAGCATACTGCAATCATTTGATAAATGTGTTCTTTCACAAAAATTTAATGATTATAATTTGTGGTGCATTACGGTATTAAGGTAAGATGAACGAAGAATTTCTTTGCATTTTTCCATACAACATATACGTTCAGATCCTTCGTCAGTACAGAGGGTTTTTTAAATAGTATGAAAAAAATCTGCTGCTGCTGGACCGATATGTAATAAGACATCTTCGAAAAACATTACGAAAAATTGGCGTTCTGAAAATTATCACGCGAAATTGGCGTTCACGCGGCAGTGAAAGATTGATCAGTCGCTATTTGTTTATTGCCACATTCTCTCATCTTAACGTTAATTTTATGCATTTCTGAAAAGTTAAAAGTCCACGGCCAAGTCATTTTGAGTAAATCATTTGATTCCAACAACATAAGAAGCAAACATTTTATTAACTACTAAATGCAACTAATTAGCTCGAATGGTGATAGTACATTACATACGCCTCTCATTGCGTTAATGTATCGTGTGGCAAAAAGTGTGTTTTAAATAATACTGCTAATAAAATGTGAATAAAACACTTAAAAGGCAAATGACACATAACCTAAAGGTTATTTACTTCTCTATACCTCAATTGTATTGAACAAATGCCTATATTCTACTTTTGAGCCTAATTTACACTCAGAGGCGTATCTACGGTATGGCAGGCATGGCAGGCATGGCACGTGCCATGGGCGCCACTCAAGGGGCGCTGTTCAGAGTGTACCCACTAAAACAAATAACAAAATCCCTAATTTGAAGTATCCTGACAGGGGCGCAAATTCTGTGCTTACCATGAATGCCTAGATACACCTCTGTTTACACTACTAAGATAGGAAGATAAGAAGCTTAAAAATCTAAGGATGTTCATCGATGGACAATGAGGACGATGGGTTCTTGTTATTCACATACTAGTGTACTGACGTCCCCTCTTAAAGACTAACAGTTAGATACACACCGTAGATCTGCATAAAAATAGCATTCATTGCTGTATCATCATTGCCTATTACAAGTATGTTGAGTGACATGAGTTACAAATAAAGGTGACTTTGTATAGTTTTGTTGCTCTCGCATAACACAAATTTTTATTCTTTGGCATCCGGTATTAACAAAGAATTAATTTATGTTTCCTGTCAATTGAGACACATAAGATATTGTGACAAACCATAAATGACGAACATTTAGTAAATAAAGGACAAAATATTCGGGATATCAGCAAAAATCTTGGGTTTCTGTGGCGCAGGTGGCACGTAGAAACGTGAATAACACGAGTTCATTACGAGACAGTGCGAGGTGCACTATAGTTACCGCGTGTAAACATGCAGGTGGCACCGTATCAACGCGGACAATATGAGTTCGTTCGAAGACGGGCGTAAGAGACACCGTAGCAACACGGAGATGAGTTTGTTTAAAAGCGGGTGCGGGGTTGCACCGTAGTGACCACAAGATTGTCATTGGTTCAGAAATGGAACAGAAAGGGTGAACGTCAACGGACGTTTCGAAAAAGTTTGAAAAACAATGAAAAGAGAAATAAGGCGAGTTTTCAAGGGTTGACAAGGGGAATATTAATTCATTCCGTCTCATGTCGTGGTGGTGAACGGAGTGAGTGCTGTCTTAAGTGCGACTAGTACTTATTGAGACTTGTAATATTTCGTGGGAGTGAATGCTGGAAGTGAATTTAGAATATTTTCGCGGTGGAGCTACAAGTGCGGACTTATAAATTTTACTATTGAATTGTGAGTTACAAGGTTAGGTGAGAGGGATAATATTCTGTTAATGGGAAAATAATTAGTTGGAAATAAGTGCCAGCCGAGGAGCAAGATAAAGTGTGTAGGTAGTATTTTTAATGTGATTAGAAGAACTTTCGGACTTGATCCTCGTGAACTTCAGCAAGAATGAAGATTGGACTACTGCGACAAGAAGATTCTACGTGGCGACGTCGAATGTGAAGCGTCGTGCGCGCGAAGAAGGAAGAACGAATAAAGGTTCTATAACGCTGTTATTGCAATAACAAAAAGATGCTCATGGCCTCATGATAATTTGAAAACAAGCCATTATAATTAAAGATTGATCTTTCATGTTTAATAAACTGTAATTCATAGTTGAAAGTAAGTTGATTTTCATTTGCTATTTTAGAGTAGATGCCTTCCTCGCCACATCGTACGAATGGCAGACTGAGTAATTGGTTGCGGAGTAAGAAGCAACAATTATTTTATAAGAAACCAATCGACCGAGCTAGCAGGATTTTTATTTATGAGAATTGATGATACATATTCAGGGATTTACCTATAACCATTTCCTGGCGCCCAAATTATTTACAAATTCGGAAACTGGTTACGTGAAATATCTTTTGAAGCTGGATTTTAAAAAAGGTGAAACGTGGTGGAAGATCCCCCACACACCGATAGCTCGAGGAACGTTTCAATATGTTGGTAAAAAACAATGAAAGAAAGCATTTCTTACATTGAAAAACCTTACGAAATCATGTCATTTCCGATTTCTGGTGAAGAGTTCGGGGCGCTGACACCAGCGAAGTACAAACGCTTTCGCCTTTCGGAAAATTGCCTGGGGAAGACGCTGTACACATGCTTCTCAGAATAGTAGGTTTTGCCTACAGTTTCTTTCCGAATATTAAAGTGCTCATGTGATTGTTATCTCTTCGAGAATTTGAGAATGCTGATAGAAAAAATATACACTTACATCAAAAATGAAAGTTGGGACAATAATGTTACATGTAAGTTGGGAAAATAAATCAAAAATTAAAAATATTATTAGACAGAAAAAAATATACTTTCCTCATCACCTAGAACATAAAAGTAAATCGCATCCGATATCTCAAAACTGTTTTGAAGGTATTTGCTCTGCTCCCTCTTGGTAATCCACCTGAATTCTACATCCGATCAATATTCATTTTATAATGTACATTCATTAAATAAATAAAGCAAGAGATTGGAATTCAATCGATACCAATAACTGTGGAGAAAAGGACTCGAGTGCAATGGTGACGATGATGATTTTGTTTACCTCCTTCATTCCCCAAGATCACCTTCGACTGAGTCGTCGGGGCACTTATCTTCTGAGCTTTATTCTAGCTTCATTCTGAGTACACAGCCACCAATGTGTTTTTTTGTAATTTATTCACGAAATAATTATATTTAAATTGTGTATATACTCACTTAATAACGCTCTGTTGAAGGTACGCAGATGGCTCCTCGAGGTGACCATGAGGCCATGTCCTTCCTGAAAATGCGCAAAATTGAAAATTAAACTTAGAATTCTCTCCATTAGAGAATCGGCTTGTGAGAGCCTTACTCACCTTTGCGGGCCATTGAAAGAGTAAGGTGACACTTGAAGAATCTAATCGCCGTGGATCGGAACGTGGCCAATGACATCGTATGCACAATCATTAGTAACATGTAATTTCATTCTGAGATATAAGCTCTATAAAGTTTTAAAGAGTGTTTTTAGTCCACTGAATTCAGTCCGATTTATCGTCGTCTCCTATTTTATTTCAGTAGTACAGAAACAGATACCTTTTGCAACTCTCACATGCAAATAATCTTCATAAATGAGGTTCTAAAGAAAGTGAATTTCACGGAGACGTAACGAATTGCACGTTGACTTTAAAAATATGAAGGATTTATCAAAAAAGAAAACGGAATTTAAATATCATGTCAAATGCTCCCCGTATTGTTAGAATCTGAATAGTTAAGTAAATCTTAAATAAGGAGTTCTAGGGTCTTAAAACTTGGAATTTTGAGGCCGAGGACCTCAATGCAACGTTCCTTACATCATAATATTCAGGATGAGAAGTTCTCGGACATTCTATTACATTTTTGCTGATCCGGCGCTTATCGATACTACCCAAAACCACCTATATTACAGGCGTTGACACTCGTGACCTGGGTTTTGCGTGTAAATCCAAAAGAGAGAAGGCAGAAGGCTCAAGAAAATTTGCGAGGGGCAATAGCAATGAATGTAGGAACTAAGCAAACTATGATGGAGGGTTTTTACATCTTTTGATGTTCATCAAAATGAAGAAAGAAACCAATATTGGCAAGAATGGACAAATGTGTACAGTGAAGAGTGAAGACTTGTTACGTTTGGTTTGTGTTTTACCTGAGCCAGTATTTTAGTTAGCAGCAGTGCTTCAGTCAAACTTTCAAGTCAGCGTGACCAGTCATGATATTGCATTGAAACAGCTGGGAAATAATACTTTTCCTAGAGTGATTAATAATTTCAACAAATTAACTTATATCTTGGACAAGTTTAAGCATTTGCAAGAAACTAGGAGGCCTATTTTCGTCTAGTACTTTCAGTATTTTGAAGTGTGCTAAGAAGAAATTCAAACATTACAGAAATCAGATTGCATAGTTTGATTAATGTTAGATAGAATTTATAACAAATATTTCTTAGACAAAAAGTGGAAATATAGTTGTGTATATCATACGATAGTCCAGGACGCTTCTCTTTTACCTCTTGTTTTAAGATTTATATTACAATAAAATAATTAAATTCAAATAAATTTGTTGAAAATATTAACGTACTGTCTTGCACAGAAGGACCAGTGAGGTCGATTTGTGAACACGTGTAATCTTTCTAGCAGGAATTATGTGCCCATTTCACATGTTATGACCAGTTGGATAAAATGAATATTATAATATGTTTCCCCTTTAACTTAATTAGCTTTCCAAATTGTATCAAATTTCTATTTAAAAATATTTGACAATCTAGTTTCAAGGTGTACTAAAAAGGAGAAATCGTCTGCAAAATGTAGGTTCAAAATTATTTTTGTAATATAGTATGGTAATTTGAATACCTATGCTGTCGTACTAAATTGTTTATACATGTATTTATGGACTTTTTTGATTGATTGATTAGTAATTCCAGGCGCGTCAACCGCTAAGGTCATTAGTTCCGTAAGTGTAGCGCATGTTTTTACCTCGGGAGGTGGCAGTGATCTTCCCCCGCTGGATGGCAAAATCCGGCACCGACCACCGTCGCCTACTGGGCTTTACCCCAACCAGGTATCTCCCGCTAGCGGGGCACTGCTCCAGCCGGGACAAGCTCTAAGCTCCCGACTGGTCCCTCGGCATGTGTGGTGGTAAGTAGCACGTTAGTGTACTAGGAAAGGACAAAGAAGAGGAAGAAAAGATAACGCGCGAACCATAGCCGTTTGTAAGGACACTGCTCCGCCTAATATTCATTGGAGAAATCACGAAAAAATACCGACCGGAGCAGTCGGCCGCTAGAATTCTTCTCCAGACAGCAGCTGAATTTGACATACTAGCTTTGTAGGTAGTGTCAAAATCCTGCAACTGTCGGGACTCGAACCCTAGGACCTTCCGGTCAGAGACACGGCAGTGACATCAGCTGATGCCCTGAGCCACCGCTCTGGGTAGAAATTGGAAGTTCATGTTTATTATTGCAATCAATAAATAATTATTTCTAAATGATGGATAAGTCAACTGAATGGTAAGGATTCGCCATTGGTGGAGGGTGAATATCGTGTGGGGTGAGGCGCGGCTTGTCATTAAAGGCCGTAAGGCGGAGCCTCTCCTAGAGAAATCGCTCCCAAAAGAAATTTAAAAATGTTTTAAAAATGTATTTATTTATTAATAATGGTTTTCTGAGTTGTATTATGTAACAATATAATCTTTTTCTTTGTCGGTTTCTTAAAAGGCCGGCCTTAAACGTGTTTGAAGCTGTTGACAGGGAAGAGAGAAGCGTTAGGCTTCCACTTCATTCCGCCATTAGGCCTGTGTAAAACGAGGAGGCGTGACGTCATGCATTCACTGCACAGGCTTACTGGCGGAGGGAGGCAGCAGCCAGGCAGCCTTCAAGGGTGGGGGTCTAGGGTCTGAAGAAGGGCGTGCTCACCAGATGGCATTACTATACAGTTCAGTGACTCGCATTGCAATTCAACTAGTTTTTCCGATATGCGACAGGAGCGCTACTCCCTTAAGTCAGACTTATCATTAATAGAAATAAAATACAGGCAATGCAATGCACTGTAATGTAATGTAACGCAATGCATTTGCAGCCTTCCCGTTTTATAAACCCATGAGCCGTGACTGTGTGGGTAGTACGTCCTACGTCTTTCCTCGGACGACAGTATCCCAGGGTCACATACCGCGGCGGCGAAGAGGACAACGGGAAAAGTGACGAGGACTTTGTGTGCCATGACTGAGGCGACGAAAGGGCAGGACGCGACCAAGCGACGACGGTGACGATCGATCGTCGAGTGACAGCTAACGGAGTTACGCCGCCTCTTCATAAGCAGTTTAAACTTGTACGACCGCCCCCTTTCGGGCAACCTACTCGCTCGCAAATAATTCTTATGGACCCATAAAAATTCTGTCCTTAAGAAAACGTATGTATTAACCACATCACACGCTCCAAGTACGTAGTTAAAAATAATTATTGCATTCGTTTATTTCAAGTTTACAAACATCAAGTTTACCTACAAATATGAAGTTTATCTCACAATCAGAAACAAATGAAGTGAGAGAGCACGAATGGAAGAACATGTGGGTACTCACACTCAACCAAATGTCGCTGTATACTGCGATTTTCTAACTTTGCCCCTCAAGGCCACTCAAATACCATCTCGCGATGGAATATGTCACGGTATTTCGCATCTTTCGCAGTCTAGTGTTACGACAAGTCAGTGATCGAAAAGAACAAGTGAAGCGACATTAGCGATGCTCTTCTGTTGGCTCAAGTGCGGCGGCCCTACCAAGTCTCGATCAGCTCGCTCAGAAATTTCGGACTAGCCCAATGCCTTTTTCCGCCTCATTTGCATTAACGTCATTCAATTCTTCCGTGATCTCCAATGACGCTATATCCTTGCTCTCTCATATCGTTGACATCTGTGATGAACTGATTGTCAACAGAATCAAAATAAACGGATGAGTCAATAACTGTGCTCGAATAACTGGCGGCGTGATGTGAGTAGGAGGCTTGTGTTCCTTCAAATAGATATGGAGGCCTTCCATTTCGGGCGAGTGCATTGAACGCACGGGGCCGGATAAACAGACACAGAGAGCCTTGTGCGTAAGCAGACGCCGAAAGCCCGTCATCGCCACGCGACCGTCAGTCTCACCAATCGAGCGCGCTCTTCGCCTGTCACCGTCGTAGTCATGGCCGAGGTACATTCTAAAATGAAGATTATATATAGACTTTTTATTAGAATTATGAATATTATCTACACATACATTTTTTTACGGCCACCCTCAAAATATGGGACAACCGAAATTATTATTCCTGATTTTCAAGTTGTTGTTTTTTTCATTAAAATGTTAAAATTAATTTTTTGACACAAATCGCTAGAGACACATTATTTCACTATTACTAAGGCTTATGGTGCATGTCAATATAATTTTTATTGCCATGGGATCTCAGGAAATGATTACGTAGACTTTTTTTACGGCCGCCCTAATTTATCTTCGTTTTAGAATGTACAGTTATATAACAAAGAAAGTAAAGTAACAAATCCAAGTATTAAATCGATATCAACAACTGTGGAGAAAGAGGACTCACGTGCAATGGTGACGATGATTTTCTTTGCAGGTGATGACCTTCTTAGTCCCCTAAGATCACCTTCGACTGAGTCGTCAGGGCCATCTATCTGCTGAGCGTCATTCTTTGCACACAGCCACCGACGTGCTTTTTGTAATTTATCCACGAAATAAAAAAAACTTTAAATTATTTACATGCTCTAATGACTCCCCGTTTGTCCTTAAACATGCTATGCATCTCAGAGGATAAATCATGGGACCATGTCCATCCTGAAAATGTAGAGAATTAAATATTAAACTTAAAATATTCCTCATTTGGAAAATTTGCTTTTTAGTGACCATTGCTTTGTGGCCCTTGTGAAGAAGTGAGGAGACACTTGAAGTATCAAGTCGTCACGGATCGACTTTGATACGTATATACAATAATTAGTAACAAGTAGTTTGATTGTAACTGTGATATAAGGTTTATAAAGTTTTAAAGTTTTGTTAGTCTACTTCAGACCTGCACAGCATTTTGCACTTTCACTGACCTCAGGAGCTGCGTGCGGGCAACTCGGGTGCAAATGAGAAAATCGATGAAGGGAGGGGGTGAGACCCAATCTAGGAGTGGGGACCACCAATCAGAATGCGCAATTCGAAAGATACCGCGTAAATTTAAAGAGCAATCGGCAAGAACATGACGGTCATATACAGTTCAAGTAATATCGTCTTTTGTATTATATTGCAAATGTTTGTTCTCGGTATATAACAGGGCGAAATATGAAACTACAACGAATTGTACATATTAGATTTCGACACCAAGTATTATAATTGCTTGTAGGGTTTATAATGTCATTCGCTTTGCTACGATGTAATCACAAATTTAGTGTTGTGTTAAACAAAATTTTGATACTGGATTGTTTTTGTTTGATGATGACAGCAATAAACTATTTTTTATTAACTATGTTTAATTGAATAAGACGGTTCTCTCAAAGCAAAAAATATTGTTCTTAAAAAAATCATGATTATTTTCTGTTCTAATTTCTGACAAGAGATTAGAGTCGTGTACGAGATACTATAAAATAGAATGCCCTTTGCATTCTATTTAACCAATACCCATGATTATCTTATGATTGTCCGTAACATATCGTCACAAAAGTTTGCTCGTTGATCTCTTTTATTCAGTTTCATAATAGGGAAAAAATGGTCACAAATGTGCTATTAAACATTACCCTTCTTGGAATTGCCACATATTCTATTTTATGTCAATCTTGATGTGAGAGATTGCTCTCATGATTTTGTTCATTTTTCTATGATTTGGAGATTATAACATTCCTAGTGAACAATCAATTATTAAAGTGCAATTATGTGTTAGATAGAATTAAATAATATTTTTTCTTCTTTATAAGCATATATTTTAAAGCTGTTGCTTTAAAATATTGCTTAAGAGTCACTATGAGCATGTTATTTTCTTTAAAAAAAAATAGGAAATGAAAATACATATAGTGGTGGATACAAAGGTGGATATACAGTAGTGCACAGAACGTAAACAGTGAAGTATGACCCTGGTAACTTTAAATACTAGACATAATCCATTTAAACAAATGGGCATTTAATTTTGAGGCATGGATCATTATTAGACGCCCAGGCATTCAATCTACGCGCCGCGTCGTGCTATGTCAGACTTCTCCCCTCCCCGCAAAGCTTCCTACTCCCCACTACTTGCACTTTCGGCGCTGCCACGGGCAGACGACCGGCTCGCAAGTGCAGAATGCCCGCGGGAGCAGGCGTTGTGCAGGTCTGGTCTACTTACTTCAGTCGAATTTATCGTTATATTTTGTGCTATCAGTATGCACTGAGGTTTAATCATTGATAACATTTTCCATTATAAATGATATCACATATTTTCACGGTAATGAGATGGACAATGCAATTTATGATCAAACATACAGGGTTTGGAAGCCATAAATTATCCTTATGCGTAAAGTTGAAAAAGACACAAGAACAAATTACTATGTAACTAATGGGAATGTTGGCATTTCTCATGGTTTAGAGTAGTAAGTTTATGATTGTCGTATGTCGGCCCGACCTTCTTCATGACACGATTCTGATAAGTTATTTCTGTTTTCATATGGCCGTAAACAAGGCTTTATTTTGCAGGTCGACGATACTGTTTTGACGAAAGTGTATATGGAGTGACATTATCGCAAAACTGTGGTTACCTGGGGTTCGATATCTTTGATCACATGACATGGGTTTATGAAGAAATGTATAGTTGTATTAATTTCATAGGGGGTTGTACAAGACATATGTCATATTCCATACATCCATGGTTTGGTAACTAATCATGATTAAAAGTAAACATTTCAATCTGCTCCGTTCTTAGATGACCACTTTTCTGGCAATAGTAATTGCACAACTTGTGTTTTCTGGAATAATAATTCTTTTCTAAATTCTTGTTTCTTAGTTTTTCAAATGTTGCTGCGTTTTTTAATTTTTTTTTCAAATTCTGGGCCTGAAGCAAATGTGTGCAGGTAATCTCTTTCCCCAGACGTCATATACAGTTTTTACTGTTTTTGACCAAATAAATAAATAAATGTGTGTTCATTTTCTGTCCATATTAACAAATCTCATTGATCACTTGTATAACTACCAGTCGTCGCGTATTAGGCGCGAAAACTTATTTAAAAATAATAAAATCGACACAAATTCGACAATACAAAACTTCGTCCCCATACACCCAGAAACACCGCCCAATAATGAGAAGTTATTTCGAGAATTTCAAACTGATCTTTCGCGGCGTTGTATTGCATTGTGATAAGTTCTGAAAGATTCTAACAAAAGAAGTGTGGGAAATTTGAATTAGCAAATTCGAATATTTACGAAATTGCGCGTAACAACTCATATTTAAATAATACATGACCCTCTATAAGAACAGACTTTTTAGAACAGATTTCATTTAACAACAAGATCTATATCTTCAATATTGTACTATGGCAATGTTAATTTTTTGCAATTTTCAAAAATGTAGAGTTCAACGAAAACGGGACCCTCTATACTGTTCCTGTCTACATACCAGAAAAAAATTAACGAACAACATTTTGAGCCATTTTTGAGACTTCTTTATAAATTGCATGAACTTCAAATACAAATTACGTGAAAACTGTAGATATTTTTTAAAGATATATTTTTAGAACAAACTTCATTGACAAACAAAAGCGCTACAAAATCATACTTTTGCAATGTCATCTTTTTTACAATTTTTGAAGATTCAGTATGTTCGCCAAAAATATGACCAACACCAGTACTTATACCATCATTTCACACATACGAGGATAAAATTTAAAGAAAAATATATTGATCTGTTTTTGAGAAAATAATTGTTTAAACATTTTAAAAATTACCTGAATACAATAATTTTTATTTGGCTATAACTAGTTGTTTGCCAGGTGGTAACCATAAGTCTACAGATTTACAATAATACATTTACAAAATAAAAACAATTTAAAATAACAGAAAACAACACAATTAAAGAAACTACAAGTACGCCCACAAAGATGGTACAATACAGAACCTGCATATACAGACCTGCGCAAACCCAACCGTTAACGTAAAATATGATTGTCAAGATGTTCACATATGCACAGCTTTTGCTGACTATTAGATTAATAATAGTCAATCTGATTTAACGCGACATGAATTCCCACTCAACCTATACCTATAACTCGTACATACACACATCTACATTTGCACACGTACTGTTCAGATGACGTATACTTGCCCCACATACAGGGCCGGATTGAAAGGTGGACGAGGAGGACGTCGGTCCAGGGGCCCCCTTCAAAATACAAAACGGGTAAAAATTGTGGGTTCTAGCAAAAGCCAAACGACGTAAATCGTATTATTTTATTTTGTCATTTAAATACCACATTTGAATTCAAGCATTTTAATTGTTTTTGATAATTTTAATTTTATATTGATCTTGATTTTTCTATTACGCATAATAACAATGCAATTATATAAAAGCAAGTCCAGACAAAATTAAAAATAGTTAAAAACATATTGCGAATGCCATTGACTTGACAAGATCTCAACGATCTCGCTATTTTAAGAAGCAATAACGATACTCAGAGAGAAATAAGTTTTGATGATATGACTGATAATTTTGGGGCAAAGAAAGTGAGGAAAGAGACTCTTTAACATACTTAAATGCATGTATTATGTGGATACAAAAATTAATAATTATAACAGAAAACTTTATATAATGTGGTTACCGACAGTTAATAAATCCAAATAGTTTTCTAGCTTTTTTAACCTTTTTTTACGAGATTCCCTCACTAAACGTGGCCCACATCTATTCGCAAATAAATTGTGAAATCGTCCGCAAATAAGCGTGATATCGACAATAAATATTGCAGGTCGTTAATGAATGTAAAAAACTAATGGTGCTACAGAATGGCATAGACTTTCCCGTATTAGTTTTCTATTTCCTTGGGTCTTCGCTAGCTATTCGGAATTGCCACGAACTCTTTCTTGCCAGCTGTCATCTATCATGCTGCGCTTCGTATAACCAACCTAATTTGTCCCTTTCGAGTCGCAAGAACTCAAGGTACCCGATGTTCCATTTGTTTGCAAATCACAGATGTTTGGCTCACCGGCCTATAATCACAAATGCAATTGCGAATTTCTGTTTTAAATCTTCGAACCACAATGGCCCTTTTGAGGATTGGTTTGACAGTTTAAATGAGCAGCATAATAATTCTCCTTTTAATGAAATTATAATTAGAAGTTTGATGAAAACTAGGGAAACACAAAGACAGAAGTCATCGTACCTTAATGTTCTTTATTTCATCAATTACAATTGTATAATGACGTCATGAAGCACTGAATAAAATTAAATTGGTGGATTCGCCCGCGAATCAGCCCAAATGTATCTTAGGGAAGAAAGAGGTCGCAATCTGTAAACAAAAATGCATCGAGATGTCAATACAAGTGTCCATCCTTAATACTAGGATTCTTACTCCAATTCAAATTTCGCTAGTTTGAGCTAATTATGTCACTATCCGCAAATTTTTAATCAAAATTAAAACTCCAACATCTACAAGTCAACAGTATTTTAATGACTATTCCACTCGTAAAATTAAAACCAACAGTGTATAACATACAAAATGGCCTAATCAGGCGGTGTATCTAAAAAAATGTATAGCTTTTTCTATCCTATTTTCTTACTCTCCGTCCCAAGTGGCCGATTGTAAGTTGAGACTCATCTATCCTAGGTATGTATCGTTCGCTGTGTTGCGCTGTGTTCGCTGCGGTATGTGTCGTTCGCTGTGTTGACCTTCAGTAAACCGCGTATGTACTATAATAATGCTATTTGATTTCAACAGGGCTTCAGTTAATTATAATATTTTGGCATTTTGGAAGCATTTTGGAACTGTTGGACGTAATTTCGTTCGTTGAATGGCTTTGCAAATTTTTAGATAAATCACCTCACTTAGCGAGTCGCGCATTTATCGACAATTTCGAAAGCAGTCGTGGTATTGCCTATGATTATACCAGAGCTATACTTTCACATAAACATACATAATGACGTGTGCCCGTTTAACCACGATTTATTGCTTGTAGACGTATTACTTCATCTTAGGCAAAGGTTACTATGCAAAAAATTCACAAGTAAAATTAAACCTGATAATGAAAATATCATTTTTCAGCTTCATTTACTTACTGTTGAATTAAATAGTAATTGCCAGAAAGTGAATACAACTATGAAATAACAAGCAAAATAAATTTACTGATAAATGAAATAAATGCATTTTACGCAACCAAAGTATCTCCACCACTAGAGTTAATAAGACTTTTTTGTCGGGCAACTCACGTTTCCGAAGGCAGAGACGGTGTCCTGCACTCCCTTGCCCACTTGATCAGCCACTTGCAGCCCTGCGTTGAGGCCCGTCTGGACGCCATTCTGCAACTGGGTCGCAGCGTCGGTAGCCACCTTGGAGGCCGTGTTCACGCTGTCCTGAATGCCCTGCTGCACTTGCTGTCCAACTTGGTTGGCGACCTGCATGCCCTGATTCATGGCTTGTTGCGCCTGGTTCGCGGCGTCGGTAGCTAGCTGGGTGGCCGTGTTCACGCCATTCTCAATGCCCTGCTGGACTTCCTGTTCAACTTGGTTAGCGACCTGCGAGGCCGAGTTGGCGATCTGCTCGCCGGCCACAATGCCCTGATTCACGGCTTGTTGCGCCTGGTTCACAGCGTCCGTAACTAGCTGGGTGGCCGTGTTCACGCCATTCTCAATGCCCTGCTGGACTTCCTGTTCAACTTGGTTAGCGACCTGCGAGGCCGAGTTGGCGATCTGCTCGCCGGCCACAATGCCCTGATTCACGGCTTGTTGCGCCTGGTTCACAGCGTCCGTAGCTAGCTGGGTGGCCGTGTTCACGCCACTCTGAATATCCTGCTGCACTTGCTGCCCAACTTGGTCAGCGACCAGCGAGGCCAAGTTGGCGCTCTGCTCGCCGGCCTCAATGCCTTGTTGCACGCCTTGCTGCACCTGCTGCTGAACTTGGTTGGCGACCTGCTGGCCGGCCAGCACGCCCTTGTTGACGGCGTCGTTGGCAGCCTGACCGAGCTGCTCTACCGCCTCCGCGCCTTGCTGCACTTGGCCCACCGCCTGGGTGGGGTCCCCCTGCGCCGACACGCCTACAGACGCCGCCTTCGCCGCCTACGCACATGTTCTAAAATGGGGACTCTAAAACGACTACTTACGTGTGTGAATTCTCGAGTATTGTACGAAGGACAAAAATTTACGCTTTTATTTCCTCCTATCTTTTATTGGTTTTTATGAATAGAGGTATACTGCGATTTTTCTAACTTTGCCCCTCAAGGCCCGTCTTTACGATGGAATATGTCATGGTATTTCGCGACGTTCTCAGTCGACCGAACGTATCATGCTTTGCTTGCGATCGTGCGACTTCTAGCGGCACGAGGGAGAAAGAAGCGAAATGCTGTGAGATATTCCATCGTGGCCGTAGGGGCTGAGTTAGAAAAACCACACTGTACTTGGATATTAGGTCAGGTCGTTTTAGATAGGAAACTATCTAAACGGCTGAAATAACTTATGTAATGGATCCAAAACTGTAATAATAAGTGCAATGACGTGATAGCGCAATTTTTATATGATCATTTTACTAATTCCCTGTTCTGATTAATTTCCAACAATATACAAGAATTGCGACCAATTTCACAAAAATAATTCCTCGTACCCTCAATCTTTTCAAATATTAACCTCTCATTTCAATGATGTTAAACTAATATTCTGTCCATTTGTATGAATCATCAAGTTAAAGTTATTTATGATATAAAGAAGTTAAAATTATCTTTTTGTATGCAGATAACAGAAAATTGTTTTCGAAAATCGATCAGAAATGTTTCGTAAGGGAGTATATATGAAGACCTCGGGGCAATAACAGGCTGTGCCACAATACTTAAATTCTGAGAATATGGAGAATAAAAATTTGGACATTGCATTCTACACATTGTAATAAATAGCATTCATTTATGAATTACACTGCCATCTTGCGGCGAATCTTTAATATAAATCCCAACATCAAGATACATCTATGGGGCATCCAAAAACACTAACATCTCAATTTCATCAGAAATGTGGCATAGCACGTTATTGCCCAAAAGTATTCATATGTTTTGGGGTATGTGACTGGTAATAGCTCTTCGCGAATGAATGTATAGGCGAGAAGAATGTTGGGATGGGTGTGATCACTAGAGACCGGAAAAATATGAATTATTAAACGTCAAAATATGTTAAATCCGATATAATATGTAATATAAAAATTCTCTAATTAAAGACACCTTTACAAAGAACGAAATTACATTTAGAAAAAAATGTCCTAAATAAATTTTAAAATTAATACAAACGTTTTAAAAACATTTTGGAGAGCATGCACAGAGTTGATGCATACTTTGCATCATACAACTTTCTCGTCAGTAGTAAAAGGTTCATCTATTGTAATGCAGGACTTTGCAAATTTTTCTCGGAAATTAATGTTACAAGTCACATAACTCGGAGTCAGTTATACTTTTGACAACTAGATTTCACCAATAATGTAGGGGAAAACGCTATTTAAAAAAATACTTCTAAAATTGAAGAAAATTGATATAATAAGAAAATGTAGTAAAACAGTAAAATATGTAATACAGTACTAAATATGTAAAAATATGGAACGAAAAAATGAGATACTGTGTAAGGAGAGCGATGATTCGCCAAGATTACAATTTTGAGAACGGTAAGTAGAAAGACAAAAAATATGGTCTCCGGTCTCAAGAGATCACTTACCGCAGCGGCGAACAGAGCAACGGCAATGGTGACGAGGATCTTGTGGGCCATGGCTTGGACGACTTGACGATGAATGGCGTTGACTAGAGACGAGTGACGACTGACAGGGTTCATCGGGGGCTTATAAGCATCAGGTGTTTGCCTACCCACCTCCTCCTGCAACTCCCACTAGCTGCCAGCGGGATCCTTACGATTCTGGAGGAAAACGTCTCAACTACCCACATCACACCCACAAGTATTTAGTTACACAACGGATGACACATTTGCTTATTTTCATCCTTTAAACGAAGAAGTTACTGAAGCGAGAGAGTAAGAACACAGCGTCACTGGAGATAGGATGGGAATTGAAAACGTGCGCCTCTCAGGCAACTGTGCAGAACAACTGCCTTGAACGACTCGTAACTTTCGTGGGAGGCCCGACAGAGCACAAGGTGGGAGTCGACACCTGGTCCAACAGAAGGGAATGGCTGATTTCCTCCTTTGATGTGTTCTGTGCTCACGTTCCTTAGACATACTTCATTTTCGAACTGGGTCCTGCTTAAATCACACAATTGTTGGATTTCGATTGTTGTTTCTTACCTTCTCGCGAACTGTTAACGTAGTAAAGAGAAAATTTTGTAATGTTGCAAAAGAAAAGGCAAATTTTGATAGTACAATTCTCAACAACACACGAAAAAGTGTTCATATACCGTACGTAATAAATTACTTCCTCCAATATTTGTAGACAGAATCTTCTTTTGGTGGATTCTTTACACAAAAAAATCGAATCTGTTCGTCTGTCTATTCGCCTATGAACAACTCTAGCTACTAAACCGTAAGCTTGATTGTCACGAAAATTGATATTCCCTGATCGAATTTTTTCCATAATGAAATCTGTTCATCAAAAAATAGGTCATGTACATTAAAAAATTGAGTAGTTTTTGCGTGAAACCCAGGAAACTAAAAAATGCACCAATTATTGTCGTTAAAATTTTTCCTCATAAAACCGGTAAAGAAAGTAGTGCTGTTCTTCTTTTCGGTGCACTCTGTAGTTTCGTAAATTGTGAAAAATTGGAAATTGTACGTTCGAATGGCATACTGTTTTAAAAATGGCCACGCGGTATGAAGTTCTTAGAATTCCTCTCACTGTTGGCGGTCGACATGGATGGAACGATAAGGTGGCATTATTTAATTACAGTCTTTAAGTTCGTTGAAATTAACCATTCATACTATAACATTAATTTCATAGCGAAATAGCGATACTGCATGTAGTAATTGTCAGAGCACTGAATTTTCCTCCCTCTGTAACGAAGGTCTACACAGTATGACGCTTCCCCCTGCGACCAGGTTTCCTATGACAAAAAGGCGTTTTCAAGAAGAGGACAAAAAACAGCTTTAAGTAAAAATAAAATGAACCTTAAGTAGTTATTTACGTCACGAGTCCTCTTAATGGGTTTTTAAGGACGAAGCCAGAAGGTTAACTGCGAGGCGGAGCGATAGTGAAGCAGAGTAGTAAACGTTTCGGCTGAGTCCTTAGTTTTTTGTTATTTCTAGTTTATCGCTTATTGAAAATAAACTTTTTCACTTCCATGAGTTAAGAAAAAATCGTCATTACTCTCGGTTTTCTGTAGCAAGTGTTTGTTGTTACTTTGTGATTAAACAGTTGTTCGAACAAGTTATCATATGTCTATTTTCTTATGTTCCATACTGAAGCACATCGCATGGTTTCGCAACCTCGCTTTAGTACAACTCCTTTGTTACCCAGCGCAGCTGCGGCCAAATTCTTAGCAAATCTAACGCCCCGGCATTCGCCCTACTCTGCCGCTGCCACACGTGGCGAACGCCGTTACAATTGATTTATAACATAATAGCTCAGGTCCCTCCTGTTAATTTCATATTACTGGCGTAATTTCTATAATTTAAAATCATGCCTAATTTACACTTTGTTTATGAATTCCCTTCTTTCTTAATTTTAAGTAACAGAATCCCAAGGATCTGTCTCGCTAGCTCCCATTGGCTACTGCACAAAATCAGCGCCAAACGCTCGCAGCAAAGAGCTGGCGCCACCAGAAGCAGTCAGTCGTGCCCGAGATTTCTTGTGGTGCACTCCGCGTCGTTCTGTGGCGCGTCTTTGTAATACATCATGGCAATTACTTGTTTTATTGTCGAACTACAAGCCACGCTTATGTGCACAATACTAATCAACTCTACTTGAGCCATCACTGGCAAACATCACGCGACTGTGCTCCGTGTTTTTTATACTTGTGCCTTTTCTATAAGCCGAGTTCACGCCATCATGGCACCTAACTTTACCGTACCATCATGGCCCAAATGACGCTTGCGCTCCGTAAGGGCCAAGCCGGCCATCATGGTTTATAATTAGCATTGTTACTAAGCTGCACACTGTGTACGACTTCATATATTGTGACATTGACTGACTGTGTTAGTGCAACATTTGTGCTCCGTGCCGTGCTACGCGTGTGCCGCCGGTACTGTTTCTGCTCTGTTTGGCTCGCCAACATTCAACCCGTGACTCCCAGTTTTATTGTACTGTGCTATTTTAACTGTGTTGTGCTGTTCAGTGCACATCATTATTGCACGCTTGTTATCTACTGAGCGTGCCACGGCTGCACTCCCCGTCTCTCTCTCAATGACCGCTGTCTGCGGTTGGGTCGCTGCAAGTTGCAACAAGCACAGGCCCGCTGCTACATCTCTGTGTGTGTGTGACACTATGTGCTACGTCATCCTACTGCGTCATCCAGCCTTCGTCCAGAAGTGGGCAACGCTTGTATCCATGTACAGTTGCCGACACATAAAATGGGTAACGGCCAAATTCAGAAGTGCCCGTCTTTCCGCGCATTCTGGCACACTGTACGGACGATAACGCCATCTGGTTCTTTCATAGTTAACTATTACAAAAGAACACTCGAAACCAACTGCCAACGACTGAGAAGCTGATAGGCTAGATTTCCCGCAATCATGATCTCTAGTTTGAACGTTCTCTATGATACGCGTGTTTTTCCGAATGATTGAGAGTATTGGCGTAGAAGACACAGGGAGGCGAGGATAGTCTCCATCGCGTCGTCATGCAAGCCATTCGATCGTCTACAAGAAATATATCAATAAAGATAATATCATACAATACGACATAAAACGTTCAGCACATGCAATAGAATTAGTGGATTTGAAAAGGAAATTTGGAAATTTTTAATTCTGATTTACTTGCAAAAAATCAATTGAATATCCCCCCTTTTAACACAAAACAACTTAAGAACGTGAACGAATATTACGGATCCGAGACGAAGAAATGAAGTGTGCGAAGGCGGCTCCAGGATCGGAAAAATAATTGGGAGTTGGAAGTTTTGGCGAAGTAATAGTGTTCAAATATTAGTGTTAACGAAATTTAAGGTTTTTGCAACAATTAAACTAGGTATTCAGTAATAATTTTGCATCGCTTATCAAAATTGTTATTTTGCAATATTCACCTCAAAGACAATTTGAGGACCCTTCCTCCGTATAGCGCACGTTTCGGAATTGTTTATAAAATTGTTAATTGTTGAAAAATTGTTAATTCGCAGTTTTCGGTTCTGGAATATAAGGGAGCCCTTTCCTCTTCAGAACTGCAAAATTTGGAAATTGTTTATAAATTTACAAATTTTGCGAAATTATTTTATTGTCTTTTCCAAACTGCCTTTGAATGAGATGCAAAATTTCGCAATCCAATCGGCGCTATCACCTTTCGTTTTCGAGATATGTAATTGTTTCTAAGAAATTAGCATGTCATGACAACTCCCATTTCTTTGGAAGTCAATGGCAGTTCTCTCACAAATCTACCCTTCAAGCCGTTTTCCAAATGCAACGTGCATTGAGCGACACTCTTTTCTCATGCGACCCTGACACCAGAATGGTATTTGAAACTACCTTCAGAACGCAAGTCGATTGCTTTGCGAGTCAAAATGATGGAAACATGAGTTGTTACAAATGTTTTCTAAATACGTAAATGCCAAGAGGGTCATCTTTTGGCCGACCTGTCCAAGATTTCTGCTCCGCTCATGCTCCGGAGCACCAAGTTCGCTTCGACAGATGACGAAGCGCGCTTCGGTCCGGTTGTTTACGCCACCGCCCGACGGGAGTCCCCGGCTCAGCCCTACCCTTAAAACGTTTCTCGCGGAGCGGCCACACTAGCTCGTTTCGAACAGATAAACACGACAATGTTTTAATTCGGGCCTAGTTCAGTAAAATCAAATGGGATTTTAATTTAATTTTATTCCAGTGAGTAAGTTTCCTTTCTATTTTCTAGTTTGAAACATAATTAAGGAGCAAAACGTAATATCCTGGATAAGTATCTTCAGTTGAAGCAAATAAAAGCAATTTCATTGTAACAATTTTAATTGTGGATTTTTTGTTAACAATTCGTCCGCTGTGGGTCACAAAATTCCTTGTCGTCATCAAACGCAAGGAATTGCGAAGCCTCTCGTCGCTCAAACACCCTCGAAACTTCGATTTTGTTAATTGCTTATGAAAAGAAGCTCTCATATACATACATGGACCCAAACATAGAAATTACTTTGGCTGCTTTCATATGTAGTTTTGAGATCTCATGTTGTGGAAAATATTCATAATACTCCAAAGAGTTCGCCGTTCGAAATCTTTCTGTCTTTTAGATGGATGGTCAAAATATAAGTCCTGTAGAACCACTATGAAACAAAATGTCAATACTCTTCGATGTCGCCATTGACATAAAGCGCAGCAGCTAGCCAGCAGCAGGTTGTCCGTTCTCTTATCGCACAGACTGAAGGAATGCCCCACTCCCCCGGTGACTAACTTGCGCCGGCGCGCTGCGTGGGACACGGGCGGAGCAAAATTGCACCGGAGCACGGTTTTGGACAGGCCTGTCTTATGGGAACGCACAAATTCTCAGAGCATATGAAAGAATCAGTCATTTCAACAGCGAAGCTAATACCTTATAATAGTAATAACATCCACAATTTCTTTAATTTATTGTTATTTAGAAGCAGCCCGTGTCTCAGAAAAGCAAACATTAATACAGTTATTTAAACTAATAATATCCATATTTAG
>JAHLJT010008452.1:0-24641 GCA_031308135.1 Acheta domesticus | reverse complement strand
CAATACAACTGTAAGTTATGTACATGCACTTGTTCGTACGTTCGTTTACTGAAAGTCATTTGTAAATGGCTTCACCACTATTTTTTTGCAATGCCATCGCCCTCCATGACGTTCATTTGCATCTTAACCGATCAAAATGGTCCTTTCTAGAGCAAAGCTATAAAATAGGATATGACAAAGCACGTAGATTCACACTTGCAACTCGGCGCCAGTCGTTTGTCGCGTGCAGCGCTGGAATCCCGTGGGGGCGATGGGGCGTCCCGGCGGCGGAAGTCCGGAGCGCGGCGGTCAGTGCCCGCCGCCCCCCCCCCGGCCACGCCGCCTCCCCAACGCGATCCAGCCCGCCACCACCGCCCCTGCTATGACTGCCGCCACGCTATAAGGAAACCTTTTCCTCCGCCCTCACTCCCGCGTTGGCCGCCATCGCGTCGCCGCACCGCCTGATCCTTGTCCTATTACGTGAGATAACCATGGACTGCTTCGTACGATCAAAATGTGTCAACGATCACCTACATCAGGTTTTTATGACGACAGTCTTACTGGTCTTTAATAATTCACATATCGATCGATGGACTAAGTATTTCCCTACAGTTCCTAGTCCGTAGTTTATTTTCCTACACCTTTTTTCGGTAAGGGGTAACAGTGTCATAGTTTAAGTTATTACTAGAACCTTTCTTAACCTTTCGAGATGCTTTCGTCTTTCAACGCTTAGCGCATGTTTATAAAACATTGACAACATCGCCATAAGTAAGTCGTTTCGCGGAAAATTCAGTATCCTCTTACGGGCCAGTCCTGCCTAAGAACACACGTTGCAATTTAATTTCAGTATGTATCGATAGAGAAAAGTCGTTCAATCGGAGGTGCATTGTAAATTGAACTAGTTTTTCAAACAGAGGACATTGCCATCTGCATCCCTCTCCAAGGATCTGCCAGTATAAATAGGTTTCAAAATGTGGCTTTTCTCGCCTCAAATCTGAAAATATTTCACACAAACTAGAAGAAAATTATAGTCACACATTCTTGAATATGTGTATTACTTCTTAATACAAAAAATCATTATTGCAATTTTATCACGGGGCCGGTGTTGCCCCCCCCCCCTCACCCCCATTTGTGTTCTCCGATTCCGGAATGGCATTGGTTTGAGACTATTACGATGTGTGTGCCCCGCATATGACCGCCACCACGGCAACCTCCACTATACTATCCCGCCCTTCCCGGTTCCGCCCAGCCACGCCACGCCTTCGCGTCATTGGCCGATCCCCCCTGGGTTCGACAGCTGTGGGCCCCGCCTCGTCACTGGCGATCGCCGCCACGCTACAAGGAAGCTTTCTCTACACTACAAAAATAATATAGAATACAATAAAATGTTTATTATTTAACGAAATGTACAGGGTGTCCGGGAAGGAAACGTCGAAACTTCGAAAATAAGTTCTTAAGACAATTCTAAGCATATTTTGTCCAATAAACTATATGGATACTCCGAATGGTTGGGCCGCAATGGGCACTCAAAATTTGGATTTGAAAAAGTTATTTCTAAGCAAAAATTGCATTATGGAAGCATAGAAACACTCCAAAAACATGTAAATTGTTCATTATTTACAAAAGAAATGAATACATTTGCTCAGACAGAAAATTAAGCGAGAAATAAAAAAGCAGCATCGAATTGTGTAAATTGGGTGCTTTCTTATTTCTTGCTTAATTTTCCTTTCCGAACAAATATATTCATTCCTTTTATAAATAATAAATAGTTTGCATGATTTTGGAGTGTTTCCATCCTTCTCTAATGCAAATTTTTGCCTAGAAATCAATTTTCAAACCAACTTTTGAGTGCTTATTGCGGTTCACATTTCGGAATATCCACGTAGTTCATTAGACAAAATATGCTTAGAATTGTCTTAAGCTTATTTTCGAAGTTTCGACGTTCCTCCCCGGACATTCTGTATACCGGCCCACTCCAAACAATCGCTGGATCGGCCCCTGCGGGGCGTGAACGTGCATTGCACTTTCCGTGCGTTCACAAAGCTGCGCGCGTGAGCTCGCTCGGAAGCTTCCTCCGCCGCCCCCGCATCGCCTTTGCCGTCGCCCCGTCCCGCTGCTCACGACCGGCGGCGCGCCGAGAGAAGCAGTGGTCGCCGCGTTAGGCCAAAGCGACGCGCGTCGGCCCTTGTGATGGAGGCGGTCGATGGAGCCGCGTGCATTAAACAATGCCCCGCGCACGCCCGCTGCGGAGGAATCGGACGACGCTGCCGCCGCCGTCGTCCATTCATATTGCATTGCGTCGCGTCTTCGCATCGCGCGCCGTATACTCAAGAAGGACAAGGGGTAGAGGCGCGCGATTGGGTGGTCTTTCAGTGGCCCCGTGAAGGGGTGATCAATGGGGGCTGATTTTAATGATATGTCATTTTCCCCCTTTCTTTTAACTTTACAAAAATGCCTTTTATTATAGACATAAATTATATTGTTATGAGAAGGAAATTATCCATTTTTATATGGCGGTTTTTTGTTTTCACTTTTCGTCGATTTTGACCAATAAGTCATTTTCCTGTTGTTTTAAAATTATTTTTCGCTGATTTTATAGATTTTAACGTACTTGCTTGAAATATATTTTCGAGATGCAACAAATGTTCTACACAGAATATCTGTGGAGTATATTCGATTTCTTTGCCCAGAAATTGTAATGTCAGCCATTGTCAGTGTATAATCTAAGGTTCCTGTGACGTCTATCAGCGCCATTGCTGGTTCGTCCGATTTTGGGATAACTAAAGACAGATTTCCTGGTAAAGAACAGTCCCAAATGAAACGCTCGCAGGCTGAGTTCACTTGAACGAAAGGACGAACCCCACGATTACATCAACAACATATCCAAAAGCTTGAGTTGTTCATTTGAAGTGGTTTGAATACTGCAGTTTTACATAATTTTTTTTGTTGCTTTTTACGGCATTTTAAAAACATTTTAAGAGCTCTTTTATGGACTGTGTTTGGCAATGTTTTAGGTCATAAAATCCACCCCCTAATGATCAGTGAAAGAATTGTATTCATCGACCGTTTGAATCGATACGCCGTATACACATCGATGGCCTTTGGTAAACCACCAAAGAAACTATGGCCTCGTGAAGGGTGCTCAGTGCGTATCAGTGAAAGAAATAGACCCATCGACCGTTTGGGTCGATATATTGTGTTACACTCTCGATTGGCTTGGGTAAACCACCAAAGAAACTATGCTACCGCACACTAATTACCCGGTTGCTTTCGTTTACTTGAGTCATTATAACCACTTAGATTGCCTATTTCTCTTCGTAAAAATGTTCATTCCTCATTGATTAAGGTTATTGGAACCATATTTGGCAAATCAAGGAAGGTTGTACGAAAAAAATCTTGACAATGCGCAAAATACAATGTGTATAATATTCGTTTCTATGTTAATAATACGCAAATAAATAACACGCCTTTTCGAGAATTAAAATAATATTAAAACCGAAATTATTTTTTCGAGAAAATTAGTCAAAATACGTTTCTCATATTACTAGCTTATTTTAAGGAAGAGAAGTAGTACGCAGAACAGCGTATTTTCCCGTTTTGTTTAGTACATGGAAAGTCTCTTATGATCGCGGACGATCAGCGTGAAGATGAGAGAAATGGATGGAGAAACGTAGCTAGCGCTCACAGACCTGATTACTGATGAGTACAATCGAAGCAAACAGGATGTTTATGGTGTTTCTGTTAATCAGAATGTGTCACTATTTACCTACAGAAGTTTAAACGGTCACCCAATTGAGTCGTGTACATTTAAAAAAATATTCTCTTCATACTGCATTACTCACACGGCGTATTCAGCACTTTCAATTCCCCAGGAGAGGCGGAAAAAGAATACATACATTATTTGCAAGTGTTTAGTCTGCATAGTCATTCAGACAACGACTTACCTTCCACGCAACCACAATTCGTAAGCCCTAGTGGCCGGAGATTGATAACATAAGGAATGACTACAGTCTATTAGATATTGCCCTAAAAAGCGTTTGGTACGGAATAGTAATTTCTTTCAAAGAGCAAATTTCTTTTGTGTGTGTGTGTGTGTGTGTGTGTGTATGTTGTGGTGTGTGTGTGTGTGTGTGTGTGTGTGTGTGTGTGTGTGTGTGTGCGCGCGCGTGCGCGTGTTATTTGATACAAATGGGTTCACGTCATACTATGAAGGTCAAAAAATTAAATTCCTACGATGGCAATCGCCTAATTCTCATTTGGTCATTCATTTCGCTATTTCTTTCTCCAAATACTAATATCCATTCTCCTCTGCCCGGCTTTCGAAGAGTCGCGATTTGCCCCACCCGCCTGGTCCGCGACACGGCTCGCTGGCGGGATCGCCTTCCTCGCAGTCAGCGCGGCAGCTGGCGTCCCGTAGCCCGGGGTCGCCTGGCGTCGCGACGCCTCCGTCAGCTGTCGGCAAGCACCTCACGTCAGCACCCTCCCCTTCCTCCTTTCCCCCGGCAGAACGCGACACTGCACGCCGACGGCGCTCGCACGGCCCGCGGCGCCTCTGTCTCAAGGCCGCCCTCCGCGCCACACCTCGCGTCACGCCGCGCCCCGCCGCGCCCCGCCGCGCCCCGCCGCGCCCCGCCGCGCCCCGCCGCGCCCCGCCGCGCCCCGCCGCGCCCCACACCCGGCGGTTTATCCTCTCGGTGATGGTTAGTGAGAGGATTTTCTTTTTGTGATTTAAGGTCGAATCAACTTCTAGGTCATTAGCGACAACTATTGGATATTAACGTTGTGGTATGAGGATGAAACTATGTGGTGATATAGGGGATGAAAGGACGAACGCATACAACCATGCCCGAGTGTGGAACTCGAACCAGCGACGCTTCGGTCCGAGATAGCTATGACACTATTGTTTCAGCGATCTCAGTCACTAAGCCGGCAGAGAGGATTTTTATATCCTAAAAAATCTTGAAAAATGCTTTTACGGCCTAAAGACGTTCAAATATGCACTTTAATATCCAATTAAAATTAACAATATTTCATTTCATGAATAAATCTAATTTGATAAAGTTTAGGAGAAGCATGCTTGGAATGAAAGATACTTTTTTGTGCAAACGTATTATAACCTTCCTTACTTCGCGAGACAAACGGAAGTAAATATGCGCCGTCGTGAAGTACATTGTATATCTTATTCATTATTTTTTTCTGTCTGCTTCAACAAATATATTAAGAAACATTTGCTCAAGTATTTCCATTATTTATAGAAAAAAGAAAAAAACTCAATTGTGACAAGCTCTTTCTGATCAATGAACACTCGCAAATAAATAGATTCTATGAAACCATGAAACGTTTTACAGATAAGTGTACATTTTAACGAAATATGCTCCTATAATTACACGAATATGCATCAACAGGAGAAATCGGCCAAATATTCACAAACATATTAATCTACAAAGTAACCCTATTCTAAATAAGTGACAAGAAATTTCACTTAGGTATTTCCTGAAGCAAAGGACAAAAATATGCAAAATCTTCGAAATCCGCTCCTAGTGATGATTATGATGAAGATAAATAGGGGTATAGGACACTTCGTGTTTTTAAAATGTCGTTTGCGCCTGTATATAATTACTTTTATAAAAATTTACGCTGTTTGATCTGTGCGAACATTCCCCTATTTTTTTAATTTTATAATATTTTTATTTTCACTTAAGGCAGATTTTCACCTACTAAGGTCACACAGCGACCACTGTAAGTAACATTGTGGGGTACGGTTACTCGCGAACATTCATGTCCCGGGCGAGTTCGAACCCGCGACCCTTCACGCACGAGACAACTATGGCTCTCCAGCTTTAGCGACCTCTGCTATTCAGGCCGGCATTCCGCTCTTTGTAAATCAGTTATAAAATTGAAAAAGCTTCATATTGCAACCTAACTTGCGAACGTTTCTGTCAACCCGTACGGCGGTATGTCTGCGTGTGTATCCAAGATGTAAGTTGAAGGTTTCGTTTTATAGATTATGACATAAGAAACAAAACTCAATGTAGTGCGAAAACTCAATTTTTAGGGCCTACGATGCATTGTTTTGAGTTATGCACGACGGTAATGTGTTCGGTTTGCATGAACGCCTATTCTTGCTCCCCCCCCCCCATTTCATATTCTGCAGATGTGTCTTTTCGTCTTAAATCGAAATGACTAGGGGTAACCTCTAAAATCCCGTTTCACTCTTTTTCTCGATTTCACTCTTTTCCCGACTCACGTTTTTTCTCGATTGTTTCTTACAAATATGTATTAAACCGACATATTTCTTTCTTAAAAATGAGATTAAAGTAAAACATTTGTAAAAATAATGCACCAAATATCTAGGTAAGTGGAAAATATAACAGACTATGATCGTGTTGGACTGTTCAACAGATAGAAAATTTGAACATCACATCCTGTTCTTCGTTAAGCACATGGTATGTTCTGAAAGCTTGGTGTTATACTACTGCGCACATGACAGAATATATGAGAGCATACAAATAAATACGGTAACCAAAGATATGTTGTGTTCTTATATGACCAGAGGTGTCAGTCACAACAATGGTGGCTTGATACAAATGGAACAATTGACAGACGACAGAGCGATGTTAGTGGATTCGCGTAACGGTTTTAAAAGAGGAACATATTGATCATAGAAGAAATATAAAATAACCTTAGAAACCATATCTGAAATATCCCAAATGTACATTTATGATACTATTAAGCATAATAAAAAAAATCTCAGCTTAAAAAAAATATTAATTAGAAAGCTTTGATTCTGAGACTCGACATGTCGTGCATGGCATGAATGCTTCCTCGCTGTATGCTGGTAGATACGGGATGCTGTATCTTCCCTTCGTACCATGACAAACTAAGCGGTTACTGTTCAATCTAAGGATGATACATAGATAACTAGAAATATACACTGATGAACCAAATTCTATAAATTAAAATGATTTACTTTACACCCATTTTAGTTATTTATATTCGTTTAATATAATTTAAAACACCGATAAACATTTAATTTTTTTCCGGACAGCTCTTGAGCCACATCGCTGTTATAGATCTAAATTAGAACTCCTCCGGCCAATACCATGCGTAGCACCTTTTAGTTTCCCCTCTTTTCCTTGGGTTTCTCTCAATCTCAAGCTTTGAGAGTTCTCTTTTCTTAGAAAGCTGGTGATTACTTAATTTTGTTCTGGGGATGGAATTGTTGGTATCTGTCGTAATTTATGTTCAGGAAAAAAATGAATTCACGAAACTTTGCGTTTATTACATTTTAAATGCGCGAAGAAAATCTTTGTAAAAAAAAATAGATGTATACATATTGAACGAAATCGAATATGTTCATTATTTTTCGAACTGACATAGGTTTAACTGTATAGCTAAATAGCTTTGTCGAATTCACAGAATCTTTTGAAACAGCGAATACAACACGAGTATCTTTTTACTAATTAATAATACAAGGAACGACTGCAAACGAGTGATTAAATGCATTATTTAACATTTAATGAAAAAATAATATGGCAATTAACTATCCAAGAGAACATTCAATCAGAGTTTTATATTAATTTTATACCAGTTTGATGGGAAAATGCGTACGAGTGTTGAGAGTTAATAGAGAATTAATTTAATTTACTGCACAATAAAATAATTTCAAGAATTTTTGGAGAATAAACGAGCGAGGCATCTCACACGCAAAGAACGCCGAATGAATAATGGCAACACATGATGATCAGCCCAAATTTTATCGATATCGAAAGAGAGAGTTAAAGAGAAGGATACCAAGATTTTCTCCCTTTTGGGCCCAACGGAACGCATCACTCTTGGCTCGAGAAGCCGAGGCAAGTGAAACTGGTTCCCAGCGCGCTCGCCCGCTGCTCCGCCAGCTTTCTCTGCGAGCGCCCAGCATTCTGAGGCGCCGCGCCGGACGCAGAACCAGCTCATCAGTGGCGTAAGGCAGGGGTAGTTACTCAGACCAAAATCCAACCACCTTTGAATATTTCTGAGGTCACAGGGTAAAAGTTCTTAAGTCAATTTTTGGTGAAATTGGTTAGGCACTGAAACCACAAGTTAAGTATCTATATTTCATTTTCATAAAACGACCGAATTCAAGTGTTGCCTCCTTAACGACAAAAAAAGCAAGACAAATAGCGTTGAGCATAGGAAAGAGCGTTTGCTCAATAATATAACCCTTGTTTTCTCCACACTAAGATTTTTGACTTAAGAACTTTTATCCTGTGACCACAGATTTATAAAAAAAATCTTAAATCACACTGTAACTTATAAACCAGTTAAATTTCCTTAGTCTATTTCCCTAACAAACAGGCCACGAGTCGCACGTCTTCTTTCCTTTCTCAGCCTTGTCCCCGCCTTTCCCCTTTAACATATTTACTCTTACTTACATGCACTAAATTACTGCACACTTGTCGATACATCAATTGGCAGCTTAGAGCCTATCCCACCTGGGGCGGTGCCCTTTGGAAGAGATTGATGGAGGCGAGAAAACCCCAAAAGCCGACTTGTAGGTCGGCACCGGATATTAGTTTTAGCGGGAGAGGAACACCGTACCTCCCGGGATATTATATGCATTACACATTGATTAGAATCAATGACTTCAATAGTTCAAGCGACAATATTCACACTAGTCAATAATGCTAACTGTTCAATACCGGTCGAGGCGTGGAGCGGGATCAGGGCTGCGTTGTTTAGTGCTTCCAAAAGTATTGTGATAATAACTATGAAACCCCTACTATTAGTTAATATGGCTTCGCCCAAAGCATTACATAGTAATTATTATTAATGTAATCACACGATTTGGAGTACAAATTTCTCATACACCTTGATATGGTACCAAACATTTTTATATGAAACTATATAGATGTGTTTTGGTCGGTGAGTTGGTTTGGGATAGAAATATCGAATATGCGAGATTATAAAACTAACTAAAGCTTTTAAAGATGCCCATCTTTTTTTAGTAGAGCGACTTCTATAAAGAGAAGTATTTTAATAAAAACAATTGTAAATTTGATATTGGAGGTTGTCTAATTGAAAGCCCGTAAGTACAGACAGATGAAAGTGAACTGCGGTACCTCCGACGCGCCTCCTCAGAAGTAACTGAAAATATCAAATTGAATGCATTTTTTAAATAAACGGTATCTACCGAAAAATTAAACGCAAGGAAAATAAACATTTATGTCGTGACTTCCACGGTAAAGAACACATTTCGTACATTCCATCTTGAGGCCTAAATAAATTAATTGATTTGTTAGCGTATATAATAAACGACGGTATATGCAAAAATATATTTTCTTAAATAAAAACTAAAAACCATCCAACAACACCAACAATTAATGTAGATGAATTTCTTAGCCTCAGTAGTATATGAAGAGCTTCGTACAAATGCAATAAAAAATTAAAATGGACTTACAATTTGATGTTCAATAAACGACGATTTGAAGGTTCAACACCAAAATAAAACTTAGTGCAAATAATTATACTAACTATAAATTAGGGGATTGAGGTATCAATCAACTCAAATTGCATTCTATTATAAAGTAAGGTAAGAAAAGGGACTGGCATAGACGATGTTCACAAAAATAATACCAACATTCAATCCTAAAACAGTGGGTTCAGTGGTTCCGTGCGTGTAAGTTTCTTTTGGATTTGCTGGCTCTTGATATACTGCACGCGTATATTGCACAGGTATATCGGTATTACATAGGCTAACATACGACCACAGAGAAATTACGAGCATTTAGGGAAAAAAGTCATTGTGAAATAAAGACTTGAATGTTCATTTCTTACTCTAAAAGCGGTATTAAATGTTTGCAATATTTATTTCCTAAACAATTTTTTGAAAAAACCGTAATAGGCTTATAAGGACGGAATTCAACCGTGAATACCACAAAGAGGCGACTGGGTGTGTTTTGTCCACAAGCTTTGGCGTCTTCGTGACCACATTGCATAACAAGTGCCATGTCAGCGCGCTTCGAAATGTAAAACACCGAGAACGGAATGCACGCGCCTCAATGTCCCTTGAGATAACAGGCCGAGGTTTTTTACTTCTCTGTGTTCTACGTTACAGTGCGTGTTATTGCGGTACTAAAAGCTAAGGCAAACACGGACTATTTGCAGATAGACAAGGAGAAACTTAGTGCGAAAGTTTTCGACCAACTCTCTAGCTTACTAGAATACGAGATCTGCATAGATAGCGACGCATATTAGCCAGTCGCTCTTGCTCATTCCAGGTACGAGACAAATTTTGTGACATAAATTTCAAACCTTTTACCTTGAGAGATATACATGCAATCTGTTGATTTCAATTTAATGACTTAGAGAACAAATGACGTCTTGTTACGTTTATGCCACTACAGTAAACCTCGTTAGCACGAACTCACTTAATATGAATTTCGCCGCAACACGAACAAAACTTCGGTCCCGGCAAGGAGTACCATAATACGAACATTTATAATACTTGGACAATACGAATGTTTTATAACACGAACTCCGATTATTTCGTCCCTTGGAAATCTTGTAAATAATTTAAGTATTTTATTTTTATATCTCAACGTTCTATGTAATGAAAAACAATGAGGTTTGACTCTAGTTAATAAAGTTATTTATGACAACATTCTTCCAGAAAGGTTTTTGGAATTCTTCCAACAGTATTTCAGAAAGATTCAACGTGAAATTCCAGACTTCTTGCCAGGACATTTTCCAACTTAGTAAAAATATGACCCTCTATAAACAAGAATCCACTCCAGACTTCCTAACAAATTGATCCCTCCTCAAATATAGAGACAACACTTGAGAAAAAAAAGAAAATTTCTGCGCAGCTCGATGATTGAAGAGTAAAGCAGAGGCACACCTTCCTCCTACTTAAAAGTAAGACTTAGCAAGTTGTACTATGTTTTGATTACTATCTATACAACCAGTCTGTACAGTAATTAATCCACTCCATCAAAATAAAATAAAAAGATATTTGCTTTGAAGTCGAAAATAACATATACGAGCATTATTACAAATACAATGCCCTAGAAAGTATGTTTATGTAAGCACATGTACTATTCTTCATTCAGGCTATACAGCTTTCACTTAAATTTAGAGATACAAATTTTCCCTTCCCATTTATTTTTTATTTATAGATCTCTAGATCTCCCCTTCCCCGAAAAATTGTAGCTCTAACACCTCACCAAAGCGATCGGCCTCTCTCCCGCTATCCCGAATTAGCGCGTGCACGCGAAAACGATAAAAGAGTTACAGCGAGTCGTCAGGCAGCTCTCCCCTCACACACGCGCGTGTTCGCATCCAATCCCGCGTATCCACGGGCGAGCACGCGCCGGGCTGCTGTCGCAAACGCACGCCCAGCAAAAGCGTCGCCCGTTCCCCGCCGGAAGCAGTACGCGCCTACGAGGAAACTACACACGGAGAGTGCCCTATCGCAGCGATTCCCTTAATCGCGATCCTTTTAAGAGTTTCGAGAGAGTTCTGAAATAAGTCAAAACAGATTTTGGAAAAAATTATGGGTTTTAATTGTCGGTCATAAACACCGCAATTTTAAAGCCATTTTAAATAGCAAAATGACTGTTTCTTTCATTATATATATATATATATATATATATATATATATATATATATGTATGATAAAACCAAAATATTAAAGGTGATTCACGGTCCTACAAGTTTGATGAATTTAAGTATTTTATTTTTATATCTCAACGTTCTATGTAATGAAAAACAATTAAGCGATACGATTTGCTGAAAGATGGAGGTTGTGAACTGTGCGTAGCGTAATGTCAAATCTGTGTCCGTTCAAGGTTCCGCAGAAGAATCGCCTTTCAAACCGTTTCCGCGGCCAAAAACGTCCGGGAACCGCTGCCCTATCGTCATCGCAGCCCAAAGACCTCGAACCCTCGCTCGACGGGCCGCTACAAAGCAGGGAGCTCCGGTCGGCGCCGCCGCACGCTTTCTAGTTTCTCGCTCCGGTCGCCGACGAACAGGCGTTCCTCAGGGGCGCTCTTCCGGCAACACTTTCCACGGCGAGGGAGGGTCGTCCTCCGCGGCACTGGCAAGGCACAGCACTGGGTTATACGTCACGCACAAACGCACGAGAAGTGGACGGACGAGAGACGAACTCGCACGTCCCACGTCCCGCCGATCGGCGCAGAGGTGGGAGGAAAAAACTACGTGTGTCGCTTGGCGCCCGCCCGGGCTGCACTGGCGGCGCGCCGCTGGAGGCGTTGCGCGGCGGCGGCGGCGCAGGTGCCGAACGCAGCGCCACCTGTCCACGTGGCGGCGCACGCGCGGTGGCGCTATTCGCAGTCGCGGGGGGGGGAGAAGGGGAGGGAGGAAGGGAAGCGGAATACTTGCGCAGTGGGCGCCCCAGCTGAGCTGAGCTGAGCGCCTGCGCTGCTGATGGTTGTTGCTGCTGCTTCGACGGCGAAGTCGCCGACCCCATCGCTGCACTTGCGACGTACTCTTACACGCCGCACTATCGATGCATTCAAGACCCGAACAACAAAGCTTTTTCTTTAAGTGCAACAAAACTTCTTTCTTAAGTTAATTAAAATAATTTATGAAATCATTGAGGACACAAATACAGAATGTATCTGAATCAATGTTACAAACTTCTTGGAGACGGTACAACAGTCAAAGATGATCATTTTTGCCATTGATCATGTAGGGGGAATTTTTAAAAACCAAGATACACATGTGCCATTTGCCCCTGTTTGATAGGCAACTCACCATGCATTGGCGTTTGACGGGTCACGACTTCCTTTGACTGCGCTCGACGTGAACCCGACTAACACCCACGCTTGATGAGTGGCCAACCCATGGGTTTAAATGTCACATGTGCATTTTTTGTTATTTGAAATTCCCATCACACGTTCATTGAAAAAATATGATTATTCTGTACCCCCACACATGTTCTAAAAGTTATTCTGAGACATTCTGTATAACGGATATGAACAGTTCACATATTACACCGTAATTTTTCTTTGCGTCACAAAACAAATTTAAAAAAATAACGTTCAACAAAAATGACTTTCTACACACATGAATTACGCATCTAAAATTATTGAAACTATTGAACAAAATTCCAAGTTTTCTACTCGATTTGGAATCTTCAGTTTCGAGTTTGAAACATTTTTCTATGAGAGCAGTATGCGGCAAAGCTACTGTTGTTTGTAAGAGCGTGAACTAAGTATTCATAATGATGGGCCATTTCATTCCAATAGAAATATTTTGTTTAAATTTTAAATATATATTCATTATTTTGTTTATTCCAACCTTTGTAGGCTACTGTCCTGATATGCAAGTTAAAAATGCAGGAGCAATTTCATATTGTTGCTTAGAAGAGCGAATTAAATTTCTGTTTGTATTGTGAAAATGAATAAAGGATAAAAATATCTTGAAATTTTGAAACCTCTTTTTTCTGTAACACAGAAAGCGAAAGTAATGATATGCCGCTTTCCCCCTTTCATATTTTCAGCTTTAATTCTCCCCGGGGTTTACATAAAATATGAGTAATAATAAAACAAATAGCAGTGCAAAGTATTTCGTTTAAACTCTGTATTGTGCCCGTAATTTTGGAAGATTTTTCGAGTCCAACAGTTCCCCAATTGTCTCAACTGCTTTCGTATTCTTTAGATATAAGCTATTTTAAATCTGAATTACAACGTCGACGTTTAATATTCTCCGTTCGGTCTCTATTAGACAATATATACATTGGATGAGAATGGTAGTCTAGTAAAATCGTATATATGTATTACTCGTTCCTTTACATTTGCAGACGGAGCGCTGCGATCTGTTTACATGAGGTCACCGCCGACTAAATGAGAAACGCGCGTCTGCAGTATAACTGACCGCTTTTATATGATATAGATGGCGGTGAGCAGCACACACAACCCCGCGGGCAAGAACATAACCATTGAGCAGTAGATAAGTGCAAAAATTGTACGTGAATGTTGTGAATAGCGTATGGTGTGATCTATTTTAATGTATATTATCTTAATCATTTAAGAGCACGACTCCAGCTCACTGTCAAGAAGGCATAATATTCAGCTGTGTCCATAGCGCTTGTGCTGCCTTCGGCTGATTGGTCAGATGCTGATTGACATAGGACCATTCGTGTATTCTCGGTTGTGTGATCGGGCCTTCACTTTCAAAACAAAATTAGTTCCTAATTCTGCCGTCTGCAAATGTAAAGTGAACGAGTAATATGAACTTGTCGCGACAGCCCGTGAACGGCTCAGGTCTGCAAGTGACGCTCCTGGCTTGCGGCCATGGTTAAGGGGGTACGTGTGGTTGGCTCGTAAACATCCCCACACCGTATTCCGGTGAACCTGAGAAGTGAATTTTCTCGTCGTCGCATAGCAACATATACTGGGACATTGCAAGGAAAACTCACACTGTAGTCTTGCCTTGACCGGGAATCGAACCCAGAGCCGTGTAGTGGAAAGCGAGCACGCTGACCAAGATCAGTACAAGCGTGGGCTATAAAAACTAACACTAATTACATCGATATACATTATTATTCCTTTTAGTCCCCTTTTTACTTATCTAGGATATAGCCAATTATAATTTAAAGAAAGACGAACGTTTCGAAGATTTTTAAGAGCACCAACACAGAAGCCCGTAAATTCGTTACTCACCTCCCAGGACTACACAAACAGATTTAATAGAAAAATTTTAGAATTTTGAAGTATACTCTAAAGAGTCTGCAGGCGGATGCAACTCATAACCCTGCAATACACCTTGCCATCGGCGTAACTCGAGACCTTGTAATCTTTTCGGAGGTCTACTACATTTGTGGGTCTTAAGGGTTCTCAGAACGAACAAAATCACGAAACGTACAGAAATTTCAATTTACTATTTGATACTCTGCAATTTACCATTTGATACTCAAATTTAAGTGTTTACTCATGCACAATATTGGACTACATGGTGTTACACAGTTCGCTATATGGGCTCGATGATTATCGCTCCTTAACTGAAGTTTGTTTCACACCGATCCAACTTTTAGACAATACCGTGACTCATCACTCACATGTTGAACTTACTTCTTGCAGAGCGGATATTATCGACTTATTTCTTCATATTGCGGTCGAATAATAAATGCCAAGCTTCTCTGAAAGTAAAAAGTTGTTCCTCAGTCATTCTAACAAAATGCCCAAGTCAAGTTCTGATGATAATTATATTGAAAGCGCTAGGGCTAGCAATAATGCAAGACCTCTACAAATGACCCCAAGAAAAATAGGCCGAACTGAAATCACCAGTCCTAAGGAGTCTTGAACATTTGTAGTGTGAATATTTTATTGGTTTCTGAAACAGTTCCTTTGAAAGCAAAGTTGCGGCGGTGAGCTCACACTTCACTAACGCTAATATTTTCCTTCGTACGTTGACATTTCGAAAAGAAGCGAGGAGAGCATTACGAAAGTTTACCCCATTAGTAGCCTTGTATATGATAAGATTCCGTAGATCCCGCATGCATACACATACACACATATACATATATACATATAATAGATAGATAGATAGATGATAGATAGATAGGGTTTATTCTACAATTGGGGCTGATGTTGCCCGGTGGCAGAATACAGAAAACAAAAGTACATAAAAGTACAAAACACAATTAACTATAAAAACAATATATAAAAATCAATATAAAAATCAAACGATCATGCACTGCATTTACATGCCTATACATATACAAACAAATGAACTACATATATACTAACTTTAAGTAATAAACTTACTTACATATAACACCAACATTCATACATACAACATACACGCTTACATACATATCATACAAAGACAAAAGAACACTCGCATACACACCAACCTACAAGTATTCACTCACAATCATATTCAGACAAATATGGATAATCACTTTTACCTACAACATAATAATATACAATACTTATAATAATTTTTACATTTCTAACACTAAAACACTCGTTAACATCAATCAATAAATACGAATTTTGTCAGAATAGCCTATAAAACGCTTAAGATTAGCGAACTAAACTACGAAATGAAATCACTTCACTGCACTTCACTTCACGTCACTGCACCTCATAAACTTTACCTAAATACTAATAGCTCAATACTTTTTAGTTTACTACCCATAATCGCACCTTTCACTTCACTTCACTTCACTTCACTGCACTTTTCACCCTATTGATTAATTTCCTATACTTTTTTCTAAAACCACGCGCTGAGCAAGGAAAGGCTCAAACTGTCGCAGGCAAATCGTTCCAATCTAAGATTGTTCTGTTTACAAGGAGAATTTGCCTACGTCCGTTCTTTGAATTCTAGTTCTAATTTATATTTATGATCAATCTATTAAATAATCCGGTTTATCTAGCCTTCCCCGTATTTCCTGCCATGCAGGGCCACCAGTGTAAGATTTATACATTACGCAAGTCGAGCCCTTTTTCTCCGATGCTCTAACGATTCCCACGTGCAGGTATGTTCTTCCGAAAAGTGTTTTTGCCGCTCTGTTTTGTATCCTCTCTAAGCTCTTCTTAAGTCCTATTCTGTACGGATCCCAACAACTAGCTCCATATTCCATTACTGGCCTAACAAGCGAGGTATACGCGATTTCTTTGCTTTCGTATTGCATTTTTTAAGATTTCTCATGACGAAATGCAAAGACCTCCAAGCTTTACCCACTACGTAGTTAGTTTGTTTCTCCCATCCCAACTTGCTATCCAGGAGGATGCAAGGTATTTTACAGTTTGAGACTCGCGGAACTACGTCATTACCTAGCTGATAAGGCAATGTATGAAAGTCTCTGGCCCTACAAAATGTGATCGCTTTACTTTTATTTCCATTTACAGTCATTTTATTAGCTCTTGCCCAATCATTAATCTTATTTAAATCTCCTGTATTGAATCATATCGTGCTGTTCTGTAATTTCCCTATATAATATACAGTCGTCGGCAAAGAGTCGAATTTTTGACGTTATATTTTTGCGATATATCATTTTACAAGATAAGAAATAACAGTGGCCAATGACACTGCCCTGAGGGACTCCGTAAAGTAATTTACCCTTTTCCGATAAATGCTGTCCAATTCTAACCTTTTGATTTCTATCGCGAAGAATTCACTTATCCATCTATTACCCGCCTTCAATTTTAGCATCAATAGTTTCAATATTTAGTATATATACATATATACATATATACATATATACATATTACATATATACATATATACTATATACATATACATATATACATATATACATATATACATATATACATATATACATATATACATATATACAATATACATATATACATATATACATATATCATATATACATATATACATATATACATATATCATATATACATATATACATATACACATATATACATATACACATATACCCACATATACACATATACACACATATACACATATATATACATATACACATATATATACATATACACATATATATACATATACCATATATATACTATACACATATATATCATATACACATATATATACATATACACATATATATACATACACATATATATACGTATACACATATATACATATACACATATATACATATACACATATATACAATTACACATATATACATATACACATATATACATATACACATATATACATATACACATATATACATATACACATATATACATATACACATATATACATATACACATATATACATATACACATATATACATATATATCATATACACATATATACATATATACATATATACATACAAACACATATATACATATATACATACACACATACACACATACACACACATACACATATACATATACACATATACATATATACATACTACAAGCCACTTATAAATGATGTGAAACTTTGCTACTCTCTACCAGAAGCACGTTTTACCTCCTATGCCACAACATATAGTCATTCATAATTGATTAGTTCTTTTATAACAGTTTAACACCATTCGCACATCCAGTCAACGCACCCTTTTTGTGAGCTGCCGAAGTCATGTACAAAATGTGTACAGTTCAAGGCGCACTCATAATCTGGAACAATGCACTTTTATGTACACCCTACCCAATGGCTTTGCTCATTAACAGGCGTGACCGTCATATATGGGAATTACCTACACTACTATCAACCGAAAGATAACAACAAAGAGAAAAATATCTGTAGCGAAGCAATCTATGCACGAGGGAAGAATTTGTACTGTAGTTATAATTTGTAATCTTAAACAATATTTTCGGGCAATATATTCGAAAGCAACTGCTTAAAGCAATACACAATCCATTTCATTCAATACGAAATTATAACCGATTTATATAGTTATTTTCAACGATTATTGTATATTTTCTTCTGTCATCATAATGATAACTACGTATCGCTCCACAAGCAATCATCAAATGTATTCCAGCGCCGCCTCCAACGCAAACCTGGCACCAAATTCTTCCACAGAGCTTTATACCAGAACTGAACGGATATAAAAGCACGTTCTTTGCTTTCGGGGAGTATAGCAATTACTTTGATAAATAGGCGCGGTTATTTTGCTTTACTTCAAGGCAATAAATTTAGATTCTCCACAACCACTTCGTGAACGTTTACACGAACAAATAAAATAAATATAAATAAAATACTTATTTAATTATTATTTTATTTTAAGATGCTCGAAATTCTGCCTTCGTGTAAGATGCACACCTACTGCGCAGGCAGGTTGCTCCATTTAAAAGAAAAGTCATACTCTAAACGAACAAGTTGTTTGCGCACGCACGAAATTGAACAAAATAAGGCATTGTGGCCGTAATTTCACGCCAGCACCGCGAGCCCAACAGATGGCAGCTGCACCTGCTGGCTGCCAATGGAACTGGACCGCGCTGCATTTCTCCCTCGCGTTTTCCCGAGAGCCGGTTCCCGCGCACCCAGAGGAACCAAGGGGAGGCCGCTGGCCGGTCGGGTTACTGTTTCCCACTGCACACGCAGCGCTGCGTTCGACGTACTTCAATCAGAATCACACTTCTCCCTCCTGCATGTAATTGAGGCAATAAACTTTGTTTTCTTTTTTTCTTCTTTTTTTTTATTTAGTCGCATCAACTACTTGGTCATTGGCGATCTCTATTGGATGTAACGTTATGGTATGAGAATGAAACGATGTGGTGATGATAGGGGGTGAAAGGACGAACACGTACAACCATGCCCGAGGCGGACTCGCGACCCCACGGTCCGAGATCACCATGGCACTACTGCCTTTACGATCTCGGCCACGGGGCCGACAATACACTTTGCTAAATAAGAGTGGGCGTCTATTATGAACCTGTAGAGATGTTATATTTAAAACATGAAAATAACAGCCTTTTGTAAATGGTAAATATAATATCTGCTTTAACGTAACCGGAATGTGTACTGTAGATGATTTTCAATCTTATCAAATAATTTAAAATTTAAAGTGATTTCATCATAAACAGTAACGTTATTTTGCTTCATTTGAATTCCTTTTTCAGTGGTATGAATTTTGAATATCGACAGCTCAGTTTCTCAAAAACAACAACTTAATAATCAAAGTTCAGAATAGTCATTTTAATGTATAATTTCGCTCTGAAAATGTTGGTGTTCGTCTCGTGAACTTTAAATGTATGATTGTAAATATAAATTTAATAATACATTTTTTCAATATTAAATTATGTATGTTAGATTTTCAGAACAATTTTAAATTTAAAACTTCAATACATCAAAACTTATTTTTGAGTATTGTCTTTGGAATTGGGCTGTTGTCATGCACATCCACCATATTATGCATAACAGAGATAAAAGGTTACAACGAAAAACACAAATATAAAAATACCTAAAACAATTAGGTTTAAATATAATTAAATAACTCTTCTTCTGCATCAGTTTCCTTCAGAGGTTTTGTAAATTATGATTTTGTATTTCATTTTAAATGACAAATGGGGAAAGAATACAGGCCATACTCTCAATATTTTCTCAAATCTTACGTGAATGTTTTTGCATTACAACGAAACATTGTGCGTAGATGACGAGATATCATTTACATACAAAAATTTGCAGTCTTGACTTCTGCGTCAGCAGGTTTTTGATTCAATCATCATCTGTCAAATATGCTAATGCTGCAAGCTTCATTAGGTAAAACGATATTTTTTCTTTTATTACAGTACACTGTAAACATTTCTGATAATTTATTCAAGTGTAGACCTATACGTAAATTAAAAGTCACTTTAAGCACATGTGTTCTCTGCAGAGAAACAATAAACCCAGATTTTATTTATTGCTGTTTTAAAAGTGGTCTGATACATTATATTATTAAACTTGTGACAGACTCGTATCTGGAAATAGCAGTGACTGTAATCTCGGATTAAAGCTCAACTTACTTTCTTCAACTTGAAAAAAATGCGTAGAAAAACAATTCCCAACTTTTTAAATAACACGTCGAAATTTGGCTTAACTTTCAGATTCCAAAAATCGATACTTCGGTGTGTAAAAATTGCCGGGGATAATGATAATGGAGCAAATGGTTGACGTTTTATATTACTCGGTGGCCAATGCTGCCTTGTCTGCGGTGGATGTTTCGTCGAACATATGAATGAATCAGCAGCTTGATATGAATGGGCGACTACTGTGATCCACAAGAAATAACGAATTAATATAAAAACACAGGTTTAAAATGTCTATAAATGTCAATTTACAATTATTAGAGAATATTCGAAGTTCCTCTGTGACCTTTAATACAGTTTCCCTGAGTCGTGTGATTCTTTCCTCGATGCTTGGCTGTAGAGAGATACGAACCCCCCGATCCTTCCTCTTTCAACATGAATAATGTTTTAATTACAGTAATCTGGTTCCAGTAAAAACTCTCCATTTTTGAGGTGTCCGTTTAATAAATATTGCGAGGTTACTGGGAGTGTAAATCAAATTAAATTGTGCTAATTGATATAAATTAAGTATGTTCTCTTCAACATTTTTAATTATCATAAATGACAAAATGTCCGCCCCGTCGCTAAGACAGTAGTGCCGTGACGATCTCGTGCAGCAGGTCGCGGATTCGTAGTTCTCCCGCCCTGTGTGTGTGTGTGTGTGTGTGTGTGTGTGTGTGTGTGTGTGTGTGTGTCGTCCTTTCACCCCTCATAATCGTCATCAATTCATTTCCATACCCCCCACGGCTAACAACCCTGAGATGTAAAAATGGACTCAGCAGAAATGCTGATTCCTCCAAACAATGTCTTACGTGCATAAAAGCACTTTCGCGTTGTCCATTGAGGCCGATTCGGGAAAGAAAGCAAAATACAATTTAAATTAGGCATTCAAAGTATTTAGGATCATTTAGGATATCGGCTAATATCAAATAACTTCCATATCTTGTCACTCATTCCTTGGTCGAGAAATTAACTTTCCGCCCTCGCCGAATCAAAGGAATAAATTATATTTGAAGGTGCAATTCATATCCTGTAGAAACTTTACGCCTCCTTCGGACGAAGGAGTCAGAGAATAATCTTTAGATCGAATTCGCGGAGTGGTCCGCAAGTCCTTATTCGATTCTCACGGGAAGGAAGCATGCATTAAGGAACCACTGGAATTTTGCGGAAAGGGAGACAAGGAACGTTTTATTGTTCCGTTAAGAGATTTATTAAAATAATCTGTTCATACCTAAAACAGAAAACAATCCTCCTATGAGATAAACAACTACCTACGTCGTTTTTCGAAGTAATCTGACAATGCATCTCGTAGCACGAAGATATTAATGAACAGTAATCACCACCACTTTTCCGCTTCTTGTAATAACTCTGTTCCAAATCGCCTGAGGTGATCGCTTAATAAAGTTCAATCTACGAAATGTGCATGGCCGCTGTTCACCTAGTCAGGTGGCCACTGAAAAGTGAGAATATTTACTCTCGTCCTTCGGGAAAAATTATCAGTTCCACGAGAAAAGAGACCAATAGTGGAGGTGACTTCTTAATCCAGGTGATCGTCTGCGCAGGTTTCACCGCAATAAATTATCGAGCAGCTGACTAATCGATCTGAAAACAACACGCAGGCGCGAAGTGTTGGCAGCGTCGCCCACGACGCCGGCAGCGCGAGACGCCGGACTGCAACGCGCTGGGCGCCGCGACGGCAGCGACGACGAACGTCGTCGTCGTCGTCGGCGGCGGCGGCGGCAAGTCGGCCAGGGAAAGCGGCCGCCCGCGCGCCCCGCCCGTCCCCCCGCAAGCGCACGAGCGTCGAGGCGCTCACCGCCCCTCCCGCTAACGCCCGCTCCCCCTACTCGACGAACGCGACCCGCCCCCTCGCCCAAGGACCCGCGTGCGCGCGCTCTTCAAGCCATCCATTCACAGGCAAATCCGCTTTCTGTAATACATATTTATTTTTCATTCGGAAACACACGCTTCAATTACACTTTTCCATGTGCCTTGGATGACTTACAACTATTCTTATTTCCCTCTTAAACTAACCACAAGAAGGGATAGGAAGCTACAATCTGCATCTGCTGTTAACAATTGTCCGCGAATATGTTTAGGAAGGCGTCAAAAGGATATCTGTTTTTTATTCGTTGAGGCAGGTTGTAGTAGATTGCGTGTGGTATAGCGTTGAGTAAAAGTTATTTAAGAGTTGGACTGTGTGTTTAGTTACGGATGTTTTACCCAGCCACAGATTTACCCCACCGCCAGAGATTTACCCAGCCACAGATTTACTCACAGATTTACTCAGCCAGATTGACGGGAGAAGGTCGCCAAGAGAGGCTTGCCCGTCGGTGCCTAACTTTTGCGCAGTGCGCCTTCGGCGGCCGCCCGCACGTTCGCCGCCGCAGCTCCCAAAAGCGCGCCGCCGAGGTGTAACAATGCCGCGCAGAGGAGGAAGTGTGACATCACCCCGCTTTCTCCGTGCGAATTAGCCGAGTGGGCGGATTGACAATGAGCTCTTGAGTTTCCGTATCTGATAATATTAGCATCAACTCTCGATGTGGCCACTGTCCCGTAGCGGCATTTCTCAACATCTTTTGCCCCCAAGGAGGACCACTTTAGAAGTTCTTTTTTTTTTTACTCTTTGTACTTTAGTATTTGATACATGCCCTTGCTTAAAGTTACAAGGATGCTAGGAATCCACTTTTTGTCTTTTGTGGCAGCTACCCACATTCTAGTGCCCTCTATGCCTTTACTATGAGAGGTATTTGAAGGTCTTGCTACGCCTTTGAGAAAATTAATTATAGAAAAATTAATATTTAAAATTTACTCAATGATAACATTTCGAGTTGAGACTAGTCGAGATCTAGTTGATACTTTGTGGACACGTATCTACGGTTGAAAAAGGAAACTTTGCTCTCGTCCTCGGATCAATGTGGATATGTGGGCTATTAAAAGCAAAAAAGATCATTGGTTTACTCGGGTGAAGGATTTTCGATTTATATTCGAAGGTCGTGTGAACAGAACAAACGCAATTCCACTTCCTCCTTATTTCAAATCAGCTAATGTTTATATTGTTTTCAATTGCTAATGTATGAGATTACGCCACTTTTCTTACCATTATAATGAGGAGCGAATGTTTTAAAATACAGAAGATACGTTTCGGTTAAGTTCTTGTTCAGCAAATCTGTAATATTTAAATTTCTAAAACAAATGTACAAAATGAAAAATAGTAATAGAGTGATAGATTAAAATTTTTCAACTGTCCATGAGATAAATGCCACATTCAGTACACAGTTTAATCACACTGCCATGTTTGTCTATGGCATAATTGGTATAGAGTATAAGGACACCCTAAAAAAAATTATTTCAAGTCTGGTCGTTTTCGTACTTTACAATTCCGAGCCACGATCATCCATGATATTCACTGTCGGGCTGTGTAACATTTTTCCACTCAGACATTTTATTCTCCCGTACAGTGCTTTACCAAGCAGCGACTTCCACGAGACGCAGGCAGTCGATATCAGTGATCTCAACATTGTAACTGGATGCACACCTGCAATACTTTAGAGTGATGAAAATTGTGACGATCGTTTTTCGTTACGTTGGCTGTGGTGATCGTCTAGCTAAAGATATTCTCGCAGAGTTAAGTGCGTCTTGTGTTGATACCGGTGCTTAAAATCATCTCTCAACGATATATGCCAACTTATTGTCTAGCATTCGGTTGTATAGGAAGCCTACAAAACTGAAATGAGATTCAGTTCTAGGCATGGAAGTCTTGTGCTGTAAACGTGATGAGAACGCAGTACTACATATTATTTGGTAGCCCTAACTTTAATAATATTTGTTTAGGTTCCTTTTTCACGACTATATTTGCCATAAGTTGATGAAGTATTGTAGGTAAATTGCAATTTTAAAAGTATTAAATGTTGATTCTTTCCAGTGACTTGTTAAGTTTTCGTTAACATACGAGAGTATAAAATGTTTAAAATGTTAATAAGGCGGTAATTCCTGCTACTTGGTTCGAGATAAGGAGGACAGAATTGACGTCCACCATTATGGCGGATCGTCACTAGTTCTGAGCACAGAGTGTTGTTTCCAGTCTGCATTAGAGCTCACTGGTCGATGTACACGAAAAGACAAGTACGAGCATATCGTGTCACCCATGTGTAATTACCACGCGAAAATGAATTCAATCAGCCAGCAGTCAGCATTCA
>JAHLJT010008447.1:0-30845 GCA_031308135.1 Acheta domesticus | reverse complement strand
GGCGGGGGCTGGGGCGGGGGCGGTCGCACCGGGTCGCTGCGGGCAGGGCGGGCTGAGCGATGAGCTGCCCGCCGCCGGAACGATGTGGCGCACTGCCAGTACACGGACATCGTGGGCATTGCGGCGAGCCGCACGCGAGCTCTCGCGCCAACTGCCGGCCTGAGTTAGCTCCGGAAACAACTGTGTCGCTTGCAGCGACTCTGTCAGGAAAGTCCTATGTTTTCAGTCTTCAACGGTAACGGATTTTAAAACATTAGCTAGATAGCGTGGTCGAATTCATCGGGTGCGTGGAGGAGAATGTTATACGGCCGGCTGGTCTGATCGGTAATGGTCCGTAGTTTCTCCGATCAATACCAGCCCAATTGCCGAAGCATTGGTCTAACAAACTAATTCTTATTTTTGTCCCTTCCTTCTAAACTTCACACTTACATATTTACACTTGTAGAAAGTACGAATTACCACACATGTCATGGGACCAGTCGGCAGCTTAGAGCTTGACATGGCTGGGATGGAGCCTTGCTGGTGTAGATACCTGCAGAGACAGAAAGTTTCGAAAGTTTACGTGTAATTTCGATGCCGGGTCTGACATTCAACGGTAGAGAAACATAGCTACGTCCCTCATTACTACAATTAAGGGACAAACGAACGTAGCTGATGACGCGCCTGCAAACACCAATGAATCAGTCGCCTCAACGGCATCGTGGAGATCGCCGCTCTAGCGCGTTGTCCGGGCTCTTCCGCTCGCAGAAACAGTACTAAATTTAGCCCAGTGACATGAATCGCTGTCGTCTGTCCTACCTTGTTTTATAAAGCATCACATCTCACTTGACGTCGTGTGTTCCACAATTACTGTTGCAGTGACCCCAGCAATAACGTAATATTAATATTAAATTTAGCTGAGACACCGAGATATAGGAGAAAAGGAAAAGGGGAGAAAAAGAAGAGAAACAAGAAATAAAAAGGAAAAGGAAGATGCGACCGAGATGAAGAAATTGATAAGAATAATTGCACGAGCAGATCCAGAAAAAGGAGAAGATGGAAAAAAGAGGGAGAAGAGAAAAAGAAAACACGTCTTCTGACTTACTATGTATTCTCTACATTCTGATTTCTCGCTTAGGTAGGCGCATTATGAGGAGACTAGTTCAATTTGAAATACTAATAAAACAATGTTATTTTTATTTTTCGATGACGCTGCATCCGACCATAGTTTATGGGCTTTTTAACAATTAATTGTTAAAGAGTCATGAAAGCCAGTTAGCCCCAAAGAAAAGAAAGATCAGAAATCAAATTTTTATACATCGTTTGGACGAGTAATTAATTATTACGAATCATTTATAAATGACGCCTTTAGCCCGAAATGCTTAAATATGCTCCGTAAAGTCACGGAAGTTAAGCCATACAAGACAGCACGATTGCCGGATGGGTGACCATCTGGGAACCCTGGTTACTTACCCCGCTGAGCCCTTGGACGAAGGTAAAAAGGCATTTGCTGACTGTAAAGTTCCGAGACGGACGATAACTCTTGATACGTAAACGCTCAATTTTCCAAACAGTCAAAGAGACGTATTAAATAAGTCCATAAAAAATTTGTTCGTATGTAATACTCCGAAATTATTCCCAAGTGGAATGTCACTGTTATATTATTATTTCTTGTATTGGAAAATGTTTCCATGAACATTATTTATATTGTTTGATCTCAATGAAAGTTATTCTTAAAACTTGTTAAAGAACTATTTTTACTTACATGGATAATTGTTTTAACAATAGTTACTACTTTCGAAGCTTGAAAAGATAAACAGCTGGAACAGCGCAGGTCTTTTGGGGTCAGTGGCTAGTGCCTATCCTTTTACCACCCGTTTGATTATTTAATTTACACAGATATTCTCATCTGTTTTTCGAGACAATTTGTATTAATTCTTTACCATGAAATTTTTAGAGTTGATGTGTCGAAACAATCTAGTAAATACTTCGAAAACTATACTTTCGTGAATGGTAGTTGTATGTTATTTGTATTTCGTCCGTAACTGACTCAAAAACAGAACACAAGTCTAGTCATGTGCTACTTGAATAGGATATCGCAATGTTTGATGCCGAACAATATAAGTGTGGCGTCGTTTAATTACTCAGACACAGACACGAAGGATTTCGTAACAAAACAAATTTATTAAACTAAAGATATCTATATATATATACACACACACACACAAGGTTGCACAAGTTCATTTTACTTTATCCGTGCTTTACGGAACCCTCCTAAGAACAGCTTATCTTAGCCGCCACCTGCGACTGCTTTGCGAGTCCCCCACCCGCCCTTGCTTGACCGCAAGAACAGCGAACGCTTGGCCGCGTCGCTAAAGATGAGACTGACGTCTCCCCGGTCAAGTCCGGTTTCTCGCCCTGGAGCGCAGTGTGTGAGCACTTAATGAAGATACCCACTCGGCTCCGTGCCCCAAAATGTATCCTGGCTAATATGCCCTTACCTCACTTTAAATATATTCGGTCACATGACCGACCGATCACATGATTTACTCCCACTCCGTAGCTAAGTGACGTGGGTGTCCCACGTGACCTCCCCCCCCTCAGAGCTAGAGCGCGTTTGTGAGGTATGCAACAGACCACTTGCCCGCCCCCTGTCGGTACCTGCGCTCTTTCTACTTCCTGGCTCAGCCTAAACCCATCTTAGACACGCCCCCGTCCTGCTCAACCTAATGGTCTATTTGTGGCTTCCATAGCCAAAGGCACATTCTGTCTTTTATGTATGCAAGCGTCACTATGACACATAAGAAATAGTACAAAAATCAACAGAGAGAAGGGAACTGAACATTCTTGAGCGAGGATGTAAAGTTGGACCAAGCGCTTTTGGGTCAAGATGAAACAATGCTTTATGCAGAGTTCTGAAATTGAGTGGAGCATTTTAGATAAAAGACGTAATGTATTGGTGGATCATTAATGGCAGTAATGAGAGAAATTGAATGGACTTAAATATTCGAACAGAATCATACATGGAGTTACTGGATTATTACATTTTAACACAGTGAATCGACTGAATGGGATTGGTCTTGAATGAAGGACTTACGTTGATTTCAAACGTGAGGAAGACATATAGTACATAGGTATCGTTATTAAGATAGCAAATTTGACTTGACGTTTTTTTTCTATTTCGTTTAGAGCATATTGTGTATGTTAATTCACGATTGTGAATAAATGTTATCATTTATTTCCAATTTGAAAGTGTTTTAATTAAATGATTTTGTGAAAGTGTTTTAATTTCTAGTAAATTTATGTATTTAGATCTATGGTGTTTACAACAGAATCATCAGCCCTGAATAAATATAGAATGAATATTTTTGCTTTCCACTCCATTATGTAGAATTATATTTTCATTAAAGTAAAACCATCTCAATACCTACAGTGTAGGTGCCCGTACTGAACGGGCACTGTAGCACTATCCTCTATTGTCCCACCGGATCTAATAGGAGGAAAATATACTTAGAGAAGCAATTTTCGACGATTCTTAACTACTTATGAACTTCTCAAAACAACCGGACGACTAAATAATATACTCAACTGTGGTGGTAATTGTCCCGGAAGTGTACTGTAGACGCGGGCTAAGGGTGGCGGTGCAAATGGCGGGTAGTGGCTGTAGGCAGTGAATGGTGGAAAGGCGAGCAGTGCCTGGTGGCGGTTGATATTAGTGGGCGGACGGTAGACAGTCAGCAGACGGGATGTTGGAGAGAAGAGGGACTGCGGAAGGGCGGGTAGCGGGAGCGAGTGGGAGCGGATAGTCTGGCAAGAGGCGTAAGCGAGCGGGAAGTGGACGTGAAGCAGGTGGGAGCGGTCGTGAGGTGGGTAGGAAGCGGAATTGGAGCAGGAAGGGAAAGAGTGAGGATTTGTTGGCAGTGGGCGAGGAATGGCGGGTAGTGGGAGGGAGGGGGACGACTAGCAGCGGAAAGCGAGTGGGCAGTAGGCGGGCACCGGGTGAGGATAGTGGCGGTTGGCGGTGGCAATGGGTGGTAGTGGTAGGGAGGTGGGCAGTGTGGGTGGGAGGTGGCGGTGGGCGGTGGTGGTGGGCGTCGGAGGTCGCAGTGCCACGCGGTGGCGTCGCCTAATGAAGACGCGCGGACGAAGATTAATAACGCTGCAACGAGATGCCCTTTCGCGCCCCGGCCGTGGCTCACACGCTCTGCGCAAGGGGCTCAAGTACACGGACTTAGCGTCCATGATGAAGAACGTGGATTTCCCGATCCTGGGAATTACTCTACCCGAAAAAAGTAAGGGATGAGTACTAAGAAATCTATCATACAAAAGTGAATGTACGTGTGGGAATTTATGCACGAATAATGAAGAACGTGGTTTCCGGTATACTGAGAAATACTCTACCCCCAAAAACTGTTACTAAGAAACCTATTACACAAAAGAAAAGTTATGTGTGGGCAAGCTTGTATAAAGGATGAATGTGTATTTCCCCGTACTGAAAAACATTCTCATATTATTTTAACTCTCACAGAATTATAATTATAGTATTTTTTATTTGCAAGAAAAACAGAAAACATAAGTATCGAACACAAAACACCAGGTTCAGTACATCAATGTTTAAAGCATTGACGTTTCTATAAAATCATCGATGCTCTGAAATCACGTTGCAATCAGGAAGCATGGGATGGAGAGGATGAAGGGAGAACGACGTGTGGAACAGGTACGTGGCGGGGAGCGGGTCAGAGGAAAAAGGCTTGTGTGGCACTTTGAATACCCGACAACATCGGTGTATCAGCTGACTTCGTGTGTGGACAAATGAATAGGGACAAGATGCCTCCGTCAGAACGTGACCCGCAAATCACCCGAGCACTATGAGTTGTCTACCAATCAGGGGAAAATATAGACTACGAGCTAAGGTGAATTAGAAGCGGATGCGGCTAGTAGCACGTGGAAGTCGCTTGCGCGAACTTCAAGTTGGCGGCCTAGTCTGAGTTCGAAATTATCGCAATCCATCGAGCAAATAAAGGGCCGGAATCCTGACTCAAGTATTGGATCTACTAATTTGCTAGTTTAAACGGAGATTGGCGTTTGGAAGGAACTTTTGGAACAGATTTCTCTGCGGAAAGCGTTTATTGACGATACTTTCATTGCACCTCCGGCGCCTGCAAATGGCAAGATGAACCTACAGGCGTCCGACGTACACACCGAGAAATCCGGCATCTGCAAAAATGATTGCTTTCGTTGGTTGATTAGTAATTCTGGACGCGTCAACTGTTAAGGTCATTAGTCTTGCAAAAATGGTGAATGTTTGGCCGGGGGCAGTGATCCTCCCCCGCAGGATGGTGAAATCCGGCGCCGACCTACCGTCAACTTGCGGGGTTTCCCTAAACCAGGTATCTCCCATCAGCGGGGCACAGCCGCAACCAGGATAAGCTGTAAGTTTCTCATCGATCTCCCGACATGTGTGGTTGTGTAATGAATGCAAGTGTAAGTGTGGTAAGTAAGGGGTAGGATAGGACAAGGAATGGGAAGGAAAAATCGCGCGCGGTTCGGGGCCCGTTTGTTAGGGTACTACTCCGGCATTCGTCTGGTGTTGATCGGAGAAACCACTGAAAACTACCTACCAGAGCAGCCATCCGCTAGAATTCTCCTACAATGTGCCTCCTTAACCACTCTCCCTAATTATATTTTTTCCCAAATTAGTTGCGTTTCTATTGATGCAAAGCGCCTCCAAGCCCTTTGGGGGGGCGTTGAGTGCTTTGCGCTTCCTTAATCTGCGCTTTGGGAGTGATCCTCCATCAGTACTATCTGTCACATGTCACGTCTCATCGCAGTTGTCAAGAGGACCGCCAGGTAGCACCTCCGCGTACGCGCTTCTTACTAAGCGCTACTGCGTCACTACCCACCGGCCAGAATTGTAAGGAATACGAATACGGGTAGGGTTTAGGATATTTCACAACGGTTGGACTAGCCCTTGTTAAGCAACCAAACTAGCTTTTTTTGGAACAAATTTCACATGAGATTGTGCAAGAATCGACAGGAACCGAACCCGGACCTCCTTGGAGAAAGGCGAGTGACTTCGCTCTGAGCCACGAGCAGGCGCGGATCCAAGGGGGGGTCACGGGGGTCATGACCCCCCCCAAATGTCCGTCACAATTTTGTGAGAAACTCTAAGATATCTAAACAACTCTGAGAAACTGATAACCTTTCCAGTGTCCTCTCAGAATCGGGACTGTCCGAGACATTTTAGATATTTTCAGACAGTTCTAGAAATTTCTAAAAATTTAGAAGTGCTGAAACTAATGAATTTATATAGAAATTGGAATTTAATTTGTATAAAAACATACGTGCATTCAAGATCACTTTAAAAATATTTTAAATACAAAGAAATATATCTAAACAAGTAACACATCTAAAGTCGGAATCAAATACACTGCGCGTTACTAGTGTTGCCAACTTAATGTGAATATTTGTCACTAATTGAACGAGAGAATTTGGGGCAAAATGGACGTCAACATATGGTCTCCTCTTTAAAGTCACAACTGTTGTTCAAAGGGAATAGAACTAGCTAAAGTTAGTAATAATAATGGTCTGTAGGTAAAATTTTCAACAATCTTGCTTTCAGGTGTTTGAATTCAGTTTCGATGATACAATCCAATTCAGTATCAGAACTCCAATCGAACTCAATGTTTATTTAACCTAAAAATGCTTAATGTAATCAGTAACGGCGAACCTAATTTGATCATTGAAGTTTGATGCCGGTTCTAGTTTTGTGAAAACTTAAGAAGCCGCTTTCAACACAAATTAAGGCTATCAACAGAGATTAGTGGTGAAGATTTGTCGAAAAGAATTAGAGTTAGTGAATTTTAGTTAGACTGATGAGGATAGTGTCTGATGCCTAAAATACAGTGGCGAAGCTAGTCATGCAGTTGGGTATTCTGAAAATCTAATCTTACATTTTTTGTACATTAGCTCCATTCATCGTTTTTTTATTCAACAAAATCGTCGATAATTTGTTCTTGAAAGCTTTCGTTTCTGCACAGTTAATTTCTCATGAATGTCTTAACTCTTTAATGTAATCATATTCCCTTCACATAATGCTGTACTATATAAAGGAACAGTTAGACCCAGTTGTATCAACCGAACCGTCTCTTGATATTTGTTTCTACATCAATTTGTCTAGCAAAAACTACAACAAATACAAAACAACTGCAGGCATGTATTTTGCATTATTAATGTATACATTTGTCAGTTCATTTTGAGGCTGCTCACTGTCAAGGAATGAATATGGTTGTATTAGGAAAAAACTTTTCTGAACGAAAGGACGCTTTGTAAATGAAAAAGTGCTTTTCGTCAAGAAATTCAATAAAATGAAAGTTTTCGAGATCTTGAAACCTGTAGTCCATCTGAGTCACTACTATATCAATAATTTTAAAAGATACAATTTTTGTACCTTTCAAATAAATCTCACCCTGAAAGTTCATTCATAGTCATGACTACCTTGATGCAGACTTCAATAGTCTTTGCATATCTAACACGGTATATTACTACGTATTGCTACTATTTCTATCTCTATGGCGTATTTCTTGACTCGTGATTCCGCATTGTTGAGTGAAGACTGCATTTCGATATCGTGAACCGTTTAGAAGTTATGAGGCTGGCGCACAGTCAGTGGGACATTGTCTGCAACACTGTATCTTTAGCTTCATTAATTGTTTCATAAAGAAAACACCACCAAAAATCACACAAACAACTGTACTTTCCCACGTCAGGTGAAGAGTTGAATTTGCCTGGTCGAGACGTGGGCTCGCATCGCTGTAGAAGTCCGTGTCTACCATGAGCCTAGGCTACAGCTGGGGTCTCTACCTAGTGAACGCAAGTTAAAGGAAGATAGTGCACGCTCTCTTGTGCGTATGCGCGGCAGAGCCAGCCGGTGTCCATCCACTGGCCTCCAAAGAGTATATCTCTGCAGCCCTGATAATTCCCTTGCGCCTAAACGCGGAAAAAAAGTTGAACACATTTAATTTTCTTCAAGATTCAGTAACAAAAATATTGAAAAATGGCACACAACGACAGATGTTATTGAAAAATAATTTGGGTATTATAAGGCTCTCAGATTACCCTCCAGCTTCGCCACTGCTGAAAGACCTTTTTGGAATATTTTGTTGTCGCTGAGCCCGAATCCGGTGAGAGAATTTTAGTTCGGCAGATGAGCGAGGATAGTCGAACGCCTAAAATATCTTATTTGAATGTTTTGCTGTCGTTGAGTCCGAATTCTGTATCAAAGTATCTCTTGACAGCTCTCATTCTTGATGAACAGGATTGCAATGATGTTACTTTATTTGGGTTTTAATTATACAAAGCACCTTGGCAATGCAAAAGAAATCAGATCTGTTGTTTGCAGTAAATTAAATGTTGCATTAAATTAAATTATTAGATGTTTGCATGTCTCGGTGTAGTTGTCCCCAAAATTATAATGAATTTTACAACAATGTTATAGAAGAATCGCCATTGAAGGAGATTCAAATATGGTGCAAATTTATTAATATACAAAAGGGCACTATATACGAAAAAAGTGAAAAAAGGAAAAACGAAAATGAGAAAAAAAATTGTGAGAAAAAATAAAAGAATAATCTAGTTTATTTATTTATTATATGCATGTATTTATTAATTATAATAATTTATTAAAAATATTTTTTTTCATTGCACACATTTACATGTTTCTCTCATATAAGTTCCTTCACAAATTGTTTCATGTTGCATTATATGAAAGTTTTTGTTGTTAACTTTATAAATTTTATTTTTTTAAAAATAAATGTACCGAATAAAATTGACATATTTTTGTAGGCAGAATTCGAATCTGCAACAAAAATTGGGGGTTACCATTTAAAATTCCAAAGTTACACCTGACTCACCCCCAGGGGATAGGGTGAGGATCGTAACAATAGTAAGCTGATTGATATCTGGTATGTGATTATGGGAATATTGAATTTCTAATATATTTATAGTATAATAAAGTCAATCTGATATACGTTTAACATACTTCAAATATATGTTATTACATTTTGCACCCTCTCCTCTTTCCGAAATAAATGCACGTGAGTCTTAGCGTGACCCCTCCCAAAAGAGAAGTCTGGATCCGTGCCTGGCCACGAGAAGACTTCTATTAAATTGAAATTCTATTCTAAAAAATTGGATTAAACTTCAACAAATTATTGAAGAAAACATTATAAATCCCAGTCATATCAATAACACTATAATATTAGATGATAAATTGATAGAATTTACGACCACTATTTAAAATGCATTACAACAATCCGCCATTATTATCAATCACATGCACTTATGAATATATCCAATCAATGGACTTACTCACACACCAATACCATGTAGAATTATGAACTTTATAAAATTTAAACGAAATCTTGGACGAATTTGGCAAAACTAGAAAACATAATATTAAAAGAACAATTAATAAATTAGCAACAATTATTAAATCTAAACTAGAATACAGGCGCATCATGAATTATCTTAATAATATTTTATTAATAAAATTCGCCCGAACAGTAGAAATTTATGGTGATGAATAGAACGATTATACAAAGAAAAACCAAATATTCCCATTTTAAAAATAGAACAATGCTAATATAGATCAAGAAAAAACATTTAATTTATATATACAGAAATATTTTAATCCCTTCATCAAGTTCCACAAAGAACAAAATTAATTTCTCTGTCAGAAATTAAATTAATAATTAAACAATTAAAAACTCGAAAACCTCCTGATCTAGATAGCATTACCAACATGGCAATTTAAATGTTTGGAAATAAAACTATTACCCATCTCACATTTGTTTATAACTATGCACTCAGACTTGGATATTTTACCAATGAATGAAAAACAGCTAGACTGTTGGCTTTTAACCAATCACATAAAGATCCCCATCTCCCCACAAACTGCTGAGCGATTAGACTTGCCTTTCAATTTTTTTTGAAAAGTTAATACTGAATTCCTTATAACGTAATATAATAAGCTAATAACATTATCCCCAATACCCAATTCGGTTTCATACCTAACCATGACCCAAACCACCAATTAATTGGAATCACAGAACAAATTGCAAACTTCTTGTATCACAAACCGCACACTTTATCAATTTTTCTAGATATGGAAAAAGTATATCCGGGAATATCCTGTTCTCCTTCCCCCAACACCTTCAATAGTTCAACTTATTTGGAGGGATTCGAAGGACCAGCTTTGGACAGGTTGCATCTGTTGTCTGTGATTACTGCTATTGTACTTTAAGGAAAGTAAATTTGTGAGTGACATAAAACACATATATTAAATTCAAGCATAATAGGCAAGTAAGAGATACATTGATCAACATTTGCACAGTTACACATGCGGACATTTTCTTCCGCTCGCGTCAGGGGACACGAGGCAGAAAGGCTCGCCATGAAGAAGCTGTCATAGTCTGGCGCTCGCCAGAAACACCATCACATAACACGTGGCACAGGCAGCATTTCAGGCAGCGTTGATGGATTCCCCTCGCGTTAGGCAACACAAGGGAGAGGCTCGTATGAAGAGATTGCAGCTTACTGTTGCTAAACGCTGCACATTGAACTGAATACGTAGCACGTGTCAAAACAACGTTCTGCGAGCATTTCACAGACTAGACCTTAAACTGAACATGTAGCACATGTGGAAAACAACGTTTTACGAGCACTGCATTCACGAAGCTTACTGCCAGGAGGCTCACACAAGACTGAACTCCGGATGCGTCGGATGACGCACGGAGAAAAACTCGCAGCCAATGAGCGAGTGACATTGGAAATTGAGCTTTAATGATTAAAATGAAACGTTCGAGTTTTATAAATTTAGCGAATGTTTTAATTGAGATTTTGAATTTGGTGAATTTTGAACCTGGTGAATTTGTTTTAAACGCATTATTGATTTGATTTGATTTTGTAATTTTATGACAGCGATTACGATTTCTCGGAATCGCTGTGGCTGTTTGATTGTTGTTTTCGCTTTGTGCCGGAATGAAGCTGATAAATGTTACTGCTCAATTATTTTACAAACGTGCTTTCTTAAAATTTTAAGGAGCCGTATTCGCTCCGCTGTCCCCCCAGAAATATTATAATTAATATTATTTGTTATATTATTATGTAGTAAGCTCCGACAATAACTTTAATCTCTTCAGCTTCAAAGTTATAGTTATTAGGTATGTAAATCTTACACAAACATACAGGAATATGAGCTTGAATTTTAACAGATACTACCTGAATATTAGATTGATGACAAGGTTTTTTACTGTTTAGAAATTTTTAACATAGACTGCAACACCAGCAATGCTGAAAGTAGTTTGTTTTTATGGAAACATTTATATCACTTTATATTACGTACGTGGTTGGCTTTACAGTTGGTTTCCTGAACGCAAATTATTTCAGGTTTATGGTCTACACATCATAATTGCAGTCCTTCTAATCTGCACTAGAACTCATTGACACCCCATAGAATATGCATAAAGTTTAAAAAGAGATATGATTTTATTCAGTCATATCAGTTCCTGACTCTTCTGATAATTGGTTGTCTCTCTTTAATTTATTAATTATTCTTGTTATTCTGTTTTTAATTGATTTTTCGTTCAGTAGGGGTAATTTCATTTCGCATTTTAATGATAGATTCAATGTCATCAGTAAAGTTGGTCATAATAATAGGGTTGTTTGAACCAAAAGAATTTTCAAGTGTTCCAGCTATTCATAAGTAAGAGGGAACCACAGAGTCATTAGTAATAGTATTTTTGATGGGTGCAATAAGCTCTCCCACTTTCTTGTGAGAATTATCATGTTTGGTGTTGTCTTCACTTCTGTTTTGCTTCTTCTTCTTTAGGTTTTGTAAATTCATTATCACCACTTTTAGGTTTGTCTTTTTTTTGCGATGAAGAATCTGAAGGTCACCCTCTTTTTTATAAACTTGGGAAATTTATGTTGTTGATAGTAAGTTCTTCAGGTAGGTTATGTGTTTCAAAAGGTTTAGGAGGATGATGCAATGGCTGGGTTATAGAACATTTTACTTCATTAAGAACAGAATGTTCAGCTACCTGGAGTTAAAATGGGGCAAAGTCAAGAAATAAGCCCGATTAAGCCCCCACAAGAAGCAGGTAATATCGTCAGTTGAGAGGAAGCTTCTGTGATTATACTCTCATGGAATACTACTGTTGTTTCGGTGAGTTTGTTTACATCTTCAGGGGCTATAAATGCGGATCTCCTAAAACTCATAATATTGGAGAAGCCAGGGAGAGTTATTATAGCATTAAGGAACGAAATTTTTGAATGAATTTCTATGTTTCTTGTGGCCAGTTCATTTGAAATTGTGTGGTATTACGGTGTAAACGTTTGAAATTATAACGCTTTTCAGTTTATTGATGAGGGGTCTTATGCTCACTACGAATTTTCACAGTGCTGTGATTTGCAATAAGGTTTTATGTCACTTATATACTACTTAGAAATACACACATTCTATAATTAGATATAAGCAAAACGAACCTTATGTAGCTGGCGTAAATCATCGTTGCTAGTATGGTGATGTAGTCTTTGAGAGTTAATCCGTCTTGAGACGATCACAACATCATGTTCCTTGCAGGAAAAGACATTAGTAGACATATCGTTGGCGTACGATATATTTACACCAGATTCAGGTTGCACTTTGGAAGAAACTGAGGTTATGTTTCTCCTGTAGTTAGAAGAGCTCATAACTTCAAGTTAACAGCTGCAGGAGCAGCTGAGATAATAGACAAAACTATCTTATAATCGATCTAGTCACTTAGAGTTTTAATTCGCGACACAAGATAAGCAAACTTTCCATCGACGTAAAGCACCAGAACGGAGAGCGTTGCGGAGAGCGGATGTGTTCAACACGAGACAATGGTGGTTGGAGCGCATGCTCCGTTGCAACTAATCACCTATTATCGGGGTGATCCTTTTGCGTACAGTACGCATAAAATTCTCAAGTGCTTACATAACAGTGCTATTTACTTAGTGATATTTAATGATTCTAATTAGTAAATACAAGTCACGTATTTTCATTAAAACCCTCTTTGCACGCCGGCACGTGAAACATTCTGACGTATAAGTACTGCGCCCATTTTTATCTCTTTGTGAGCCTAAAGAACAACTTGAAATAACTACAATAACTTTGGAGTGGTTTAAACGATATACAATATTCGCCAAGACTGGTATGTGGTATAATCGGTTAATTTACTTGCCGGTAAAAACATGATTCCTCTAATGGTGTACATGGCTGTTCGTGGGCACATTTATCAGGGATAAGTAAAGTAAACGCAACTGGCAACTTCCACACGCTGCTAATTTGTCACAAACAACGTATTGTATGAACTTCGTATGGTAAACTCCAACCTAGCAAGTTATTTATCTTGCGATGTTTTTTTATGTACAATTTGTATTCCAAGTAACCTTTGTTCGAACTCATTACAAGTGTTTATATGTATATTGCTAATTCTGTTTATCACAGACATTCTCCTTTTCACGATCAAGCTCTTTTACAAGTGTTTATACATGCTAAATCTGTTTATCACTGATATACTCCCTTTCACAAACGAGCTCTTTTACAAGTGTTATTACGTACATTGAAAGCTCTGTTTATTACAATATGTTCTTTCATCAATGAACAGTCTTCCAAATGTATTATGTGTTGCCAAGTTGTCCACTAGAAATTTGAACTGCTTAACAAACAAGATCTGAACCTTATCAGATTCATGGAAGGGCAACTTTACAGCTAGTGTGGTAAACTCAACAAGAATTATTGAACTCTAATGTAAAGACTTTTGTTATTAAATACGTAGTCTTTTATTGGATTGCCTATTATTCTGTTATTGGAGGGAAAGGAGTTTAAGTGCTCACAAACCCCAACCACAGTACACTTGCTCACGGGCATTTTAACCCTTTCATGCGCATTGTCATATTTTTAAAGTAATGCAGAAGTTAATTGTTACCTGAAACAAATACGATTGTATCCTTTTTAGAAAGCCTCCATTGCTGCCGGGTACTTGTAATTGCCCTGAACGCATAGTGACAGAATACTTGAAAAGTTAATCGTCATACTAGTCATATTGGTTACATCAGTTCAGGATCCATTATAGTAGAATAAGAACAGAGTCATTAGCCTCCTTATATATCCAGACATATATTCAGTCACCATGTTCTGAATTGCATACTTTACTCGTTATTGTCCCTTTTAGTGGGATGTTATTCCTAAATTTCTCACTAAGACAGTTTCCATAAAAATATGTAATGTAAATACATCTACATGCAACTTACTTCCTTTTCTAAATATAAAGGCACCGATTTTAATTTTGTTATGAATAATTCTCTCGGAAAATAGCTGAGTTGTAAAGCATTAATTAATTACTTTTCCCAATCAGCAGTTTCTCCTGCTCATGTCTACCAGAAAGGATCGTGTAGCTTTTTTGTCTTCGATATTGATGGGAACATTACGCAAATTTAATTCTGGACGCAAGTTATCGCAAATCATGCTGAAATGACAGACAAGAAATTTCCGTGAGTTTCCTTAATGAGAAAAAAATCTTTAATCCTAGATTATCATCATCAAAACTTCGAAGAAAGAACTATTACTGCGGTTTATAACAAACACTGGTGATTGAAAACGTGACGAAGATTGAAGTCAAGATTCTTGGCAAACCACAACGCCGCCATTTATAACGCTATCAACGCCGAAACACGCGATTGGATAATAATGCAACTCCTGCGATAAGTACAAGCACAGCGCTCACAACGTATAGAAATGTAAGCAAAGAATTGAAAAACATGGGATTTTAATTTCTATTACACTTCCTATTTCGTTGTAAGTCATGGTAAGATTTTATTAAAATTCTTTGATTTATGTCCTATATCCTGCTCAATAAATCAATGATGTCGGAATTTTCATGTAAGTTGAATATTTAGAATATACTAAAATATTTGTCACAGGCTTAATTGAACACGGATATAGAATGGAAATAATATTTTAGATTCTCCATCATGTTATCTTCCGACATATCACACATCAACAAGTGATCACAAATTTCAAAAATGCAGCTGAAGGTACAGAACATGCCGACAAAAGAGATTGATCGTTTATTTAAAAGACAAAAGTGAAGCAAATTCTACAACTGCACAAAAATGTAACACAAAATTTTTGTAAACTTGCATTGGAAAAAGAAGCCTGAAATCATACAGCTATATCAAGTCACACATACCGCTAAATCAAGAAACAAAATTCACGCCATTGAAAGGAAATTCCATTGTTGCATTCCCTGCATTGTCGATACACCCTTAATGAGCTATCAATTTTTATTTCAAAATAAATAATTTCTTCAAGATTAACGTACGTAAGGAACGAACAAAGAAATAATATACAAAATTGCACATTCTAATTTACGACGCATCCGGCTGTCTGAAGCGCAGTAAATTTGCAGCGGACTATTATATTAACACAAAAATAATAGAAAAACTCGTATTTTCAAAATATTAAGCATGACCATATTTGAACACATAGTTTTGATAAGTACATTTCATTGAAAAAAAAAAAAAAAACAGCTGTCATCTATCGCCGCCAAAGGACTTTTTTTGACATTTTTTCTCTATTTTTCGGTTTCCTAATAGTCGAATGGAAAGTTTAATTTTAGAATGTTAAAGAACCCAAAAAGCTTGTCATAAATAGCAATTTTCATTTAGAAATTTATAGTCGTTTTGAAGAAAATCGCATTAAAGCGCTACTAAAAATGCGAAATTTGAAGCACAATTTTTACCGAAAATTTTGATGCTTTCAAAAAAACTTCATTTGAAGTCAATTGAAACACTTACGCTCACAAATACAATAATGTTTACAAATTGTTGGTAATGTGCGTATTAAAGATTTGAGAGATCTTTCAAAAAATTACATTTGGGTATACCACCAAAAATTACAAAATGAACTTAACGTCAGTCATATTAAGATTGCAATAAACACTATCCGTTCAAAAAGTTAGAAGACAAAATTTGGAGCCATTTATGAGAAAATGGCGTTTAGGTATTTCTGAAAATGAATTTTGAACTAGCTTTCACAGAAAACTATTGACTTTTCGAGAAACTTTACTTGAAATTACTTAAAGCACATGTACTCATTAATATAACAATGTCTACAAATCGCCGCTAATGTAAATATTAACGACTTGAGGCAAGTCAAAAAAGTATCTTTTTGCAATTTTTAAAAAAGCAAAAGAATAGAGAAATATCGCGAATGTGTCATCTAAAAGAGTACATTTATCACTATTCCTACCCAAATTTGAAAGAAGAAATTTGGAGCCGTTTTTGAGAAAATATTGTTTTGTAATTTTTCTTAAAATTGCACATACTGCACGCAATATTACGCGAAAACTACAAAAATTTTGAAAAGAATGTACAAAATCTTAAAGAAAGAACTCACTAAGAAGAACAAATTTTATTTGAAGGAAAAATCTGTATCTGCAATTTTATAGTTGGAGGAAGACGCCGAATTAAATTAAAACTTTCGCAATTTTCGAAACTTCAGAGTTAACCGGGAAAATAGGACCTGTGCCACCTTAATAAGAGTATTTTACTCTATTCTTAAAAAAATTAAAAATGTAGAACCGTTTTTGGGAACATTTTGAAAATGTCCGGAGGGTTTCATGTAAAGTACCTCCTAGAATTAAAATATCGGTTTCAAATTCAAGGGGCCACGAGATCAGTCAGATCGATCGGGGCGAAATCAATCATCAATTTTGGAGAAAATCGGCAGAGCGGTTTAGTCACTAGCGTTGTTCACAGACAGACGGATGGACGGACGGATGGACAGGCAGACGTTTTGCTTTCAATTGTTTTTTTGGTATCAAGGACTCACAAAACAGGAATTCTGGCAGCACCATGTATGAGGAAATTTTTTTCTTAATTTAGCAACTGGATTTATCCACTTTTTCCTTACCAGGGCCCTGTAAGAGTTTTTCTGCCGAAAATCTCTTACAAAAACTTTTTCGCGCAAATTTTCCCTATACAATACGTACGTATAGTATACGGGAAAGTGAAAAGAACTAATAGTGCAAAATCAGCACGTATATTCTCGCCTTTGGTGATAGTTACGTAGTTATATTTATACCCCAATTTCTCTCCCAATTAATACATCTCAGTCATCATTTTTTTCTAAAACAGAAAACAAATCACAACATCTGGTGGAAAAACTAAATATTTTTAAGAAAATATCAACAGAAATGTGACAATTGTAACTTCTTTCAAATAGCTAGCTCGAAAAATGAGACATAATTCACAGAAATTTTGCTGACGCGGTGCGGATTCGTTAGATCTGTTTTTCATGAACACGTTACATTAAAAAAACTAGTGGTGCTACAGAATTGCAGAGGCTTTCCCGTGTTAGTTTTCGATTTCCTTTGGTCTCTGCTAGCTATACGCACTTGACACATACTCTTGCAAACTGCCTTCTATCGACGCCCAAGTACATATTTTCTTAATTTTTCGCTTTCCAAATAGTAGAACGAAAATATTATTTCAAGAATATTAAAGAACAGTGAAATCTCATCCTAAATGGCAATTTAAAAAAATGGCACCGTTTTTAAGAAAATAGCGTTTCAGCGCGTCGTTAAATTCGAAATTTGAAGCGCTTGTTCACAAAAAATTTTGTAGTTTTCGAAAACCTTCATTTTAAGCATTTTAACTCACAAAAACAATAGCGTTTACAAATAGCTGGAATTGTAGATATTAAATTAATTGTGAGAGAGACCTTTCAAAAACTTACATTTGAGTAATTTTTTGAAGCATCTCTCCGTACGAAAAGTTTGGAGAAAAAAATTTGGAGCCATTTAATAGAATGACGTTAAGGCCTTTCTGAAAATTCGAGATTTGGAGTTAATTTTTACAGAAAACGTTTGAGTTTTTGTGAGAAACTTTATACATTATTTAAAGCACGTGCTTGCAAAAATATAATAATGTAAACAAATTACCGCAAACGTTAAATATTAATGACATGAAACAAGTCAAAAAACGACAATTTTTAATTTTGAACAAACAAAAACCTAGAGCCATATGACTTGTGTGTGATCTTATAGACTACATTTAGCACTATCCGTACCAAAATTTAAGTGAAAAAATTTGGAGTCGTTTAATAAAATCTTGGTTCTGTTATTTTTTTAAATTGCACAATTTGCACGAAGACTACTAAAATTTTCAAAAAATTATACATAGAACTCACTATTGAGAACAACTTTTATTTGAAGAAAAATCTCTATCTTAAATTTTGTTGTAGGAAGACACTGAAAAGAATTCAAACTTTTGCAATTTTCAAAAATTCAGAGTTAACCATGAAATTCGGACCTATATCACCTTAGTAAGTGTATTTTACTTTATTCTAACAAGAAAATTAAAGAAAAAATTTGGAGCCGTGTTTGAGAGGATTTTGAAAATGTCCGGAGGACTTCATATAAAGTCCTACAAATTATGAAGATTTTCAAAATCGCAGCGCCTTGAGTCCAGCCAGATTGACTGGGGAATATCCTTTTTGGAAAAAATAGTACGCATGGTTTTAGCCGGTAGTGGTGTTCACACACGGACAGGGGAGACGGACGTTTTGCTATCAATTGGTATTTCAGTATTACGAACCCACAAACAGTGATTCTGGCTACACCACGTTTTAGAGGATCTTTTTTTCTTAATTTAGCAACTGGATTTATCCACTTTTTTCTTATCACGGCCCGGGAATTAATTTTTACCTGCGGAAAATCCACCGTTTTTGCACGCAGCATTTTATAACTTTCCCTATACTACGTTTAATACTCTATGTATATGTATTGTGATATACCAAAATATATATAATATTTTGTTAATAATATTGGTTGTAAATGGGGTGGACAAAAGGGTATGCAAATGGCGATATACAGCCTTAGCAAAGCCGGCGCAGTGGTTGGCAAGGTCAACAAACTGCATTCAGGCCTTGAAGAGATGGGGCGCTGGCTAGATAGACAAATAAAATAATGTGTGATTGGTCTGAAAAGGACTGACTGTCGGGGGCGTGGCTACTTGGTTTGATAAGAGGGGGATGGATTGGCTAAGGGAGGATAGACTGTCAAATTTTGTAGTTTTTGTTTTAAAAAAGAAGAACGAAGGACGGATACCGAAGCGTTGAGGGCGAAAGAACAGGGAGAACTGGACATTCTGATAGTGGTCGTCGAGTAGTAAAGATCGCTCGCGAGATCAACATTAGTGAAGTAGCACTTGTAAGCTTCGAGTGAGACTCAATAGTTTTCCGGAATCTGGAAGTTGATGTGCAACGGGAAGTTCGATTAGGACTTTGAAGTTTATATATATTGCGGTTTTTGACTTTATATTTTACCACTAGTTGGGGAAGACTAAGAACTCTGAATACCAATTAAGAACCGGTAGATATTCTAGTCAGTGAGGGCTGGATGCGTCGGCAACGTCGCAAGATTAGAAGAGAGAAGCGGAACTTGGGATCGCCTACATTCAAGTGAGAAGAGACTGCGGGGCGTCGGCGACCAAGACGGTAAATAAGACTGCAGTACAAAAGATATATATTTTAAAACGAGGTCATGACCTAAGGACAAGACAATTGTTAATAGTGTAAATAAATTGTTGAATTTTTTTCTTTTGTAAATGAAAAGATTTTCATTTAGTCAATCAAAATTGTTAAATAGTTAGAAATCGATAATTATTCCCTTTCAGATTCCTCGCCATACTGTACAGTTGGCAGATCAAGTAATCGGCTATCTAGGCGATAGCGATTATCCATAACGGGGACCCATTGACCCAGCTAGCCGGACATTTATACATTTGTTGAAATTAGCTGTGGAAGCATTGATTTTTTTAATTAACGTAACCTGTTCCTGGCGCCCAAAATTTTAATATAAATTCGGAACGGGTCACGATTATAACCATTTAGATGAATGATGCCAACGATCTCGTAAGAGTCCTATGACGAGACGTTGTTGGTACATTTCAGTATGTAAACAGAAAATAAAAACTTTAACTTTGTAATTTTAGTTGGAGGAAGACGCCGAATAAATTTTGAATTTTCGTAAAATCAGGATTTTCCACGAACATGAGACCTGCTCCACTTGAGGCTATCTAATTACAATATTTAATCAAAAATAATCGAGCCATTTTTGAGAATAAAACTTTTTAAACAAAATTAAAATTACCTATATTTCACACAAAGTTCGCGCGATATTTCACGCGATATTTCACCCGAAAAACAGTCAAAATTTCAAATATTGTGCATGACGTTATTTCCTAATCTATTTTCAAGGAAAAGATTTCATTAGGGGAAAACTCTATTTTTAAAAGTTTAGTTGTAGGAAGATACCGAAAAAATTTAGAATTTTCGAAAAGCAGGTTTTGTAACGAAATGGAGACTTGCACCATTCTCTTAAACGTCCTTTACACTATCCAACGACAAGATTTATTCGAAAACCACGGTGTCACTTTTTTGAAAATTTGGAAAATGACCCAGGGGTCTGATATACAGTACCCCAATATTAAAATAACGATTTCAAATTTAAGGGGGCGCGACATCAGTCAGATCGATTAGAGTATCAATTTTGGGAAAAATCGGTTGAGTTGTTTAGCAGCTTGTGTTGTTCACAGAAAGACGGACGGACGTTTTGCCTTCAATCGATTTTTCTGTATCAAGGCCTCACAAAACATGGATTCTGGCTACACTACGTGTTGAAGGATATTTACTGCGTAAGCGGTAATTCTGCGGTAATTGTGTGATTTTTGTTGTTCGTTGTGAAAAAATGAATGAAGCTACAGATTTAGTGTTATATTTTAAGACAACGTTTGCATCGCTAAGTTACCCTCCGGAACCGGCCATTTAAAAAAGTGGATTTGACAATAGAACCAACCTAATAAAAACAGCAACCTCTTCTTTCATTCTTTCGTTCCCCCTTCTTCTCACCCTCCCCCCCTTCCCGTCTCTCCGAACAACAGCTTGTCTGGGGTAGAGAGAGACTCTCTCCCACCTCCCTTCCCCCTTTCCGTTTGCTGCATACAAGCCAGCGCCGCCACTACCCCAACCCGGGATGAGCTTTACAGGCAGGCCCTGGAGAAGCAGTAACCAACCAGGCATGCGTTATGAAGAGAATGTGTCGAAAAAGTTGAAAGACCTACGCAACATATAAATATTGTGAAAAGCGATGAACATCTAATGCAAAAATTTCACTCTAAATGATATGAGCAATATGAGTGGTTAAATGCAAGTGTCACTACATATAAAATGTAGTTTGCCTTTTGTTTGGAGGTGATAAAGTAGTGGTCTGATTCTGGCATTTTTTCCGTGAAATATTTCCATAGACGTGCACGGAAGCATAGATGGGAACGTTACCTCCTTCTGGGAAAAATTAGAATTGATAACACATTATCAGAGGCGTCTCGTGTATCAACACTTCAAGCATAATGAAATGGTGAGCCAGAATCGACGATATCTAGGTAGACTGATTCAAGTTATATGTTTTCTAGGAAAGCAAGAACTCTCTTTTTACGACCATGATGAAAGTGATCAGTCCAACGAATAAGGGCAATTATTTGGAAATGCTAGATATGCTTGCACAGGAAGAGCACCTTGTACCTTGTACCTTGAAGAGCATCTGGAATCCATTCGGGATTCAGAGGAACTTCAAGTGATATTTAGAATGAATTAATAGTGAGTGTACGTGAGTGAAGAATTATACACACAAAAAAGGAGTCAAATTCTGTCGAATTCTTGTCAATCCAAGCTGATGAGACGTTAGATGTCTCTTGCAAATCACAGATGAGCATTAGATTTCGTTACTGTGTAAACCTCTACAGTGCAAGAACGATTCATAGGTTTCTTCGATGTATCCAAAGACAAAAACTGCTCAAGGTTCAGCAACTGAGATTATTGAATGTGATGAAAGATAAGAACGTCGATAAGAAGCTGGTCTGTTTAAACTTATGAAGGTGCTTCAGTAATGTCCGGTACTCTAGACGGCGTACAAACAATAATTCAAGAAACAATGCCCTTACTCTTTGTTCATTTACCGTTATGCACACAAACTTAATTAAGTACTATTGTATGGTGTTAAAAGAATAAAAAAGTGCGGCTCTTTGTTTATGATTAATAGTTTTTCATGTTTTTCAGTAAATCTTCTAAAAGATCAGAGCTTTTACGCGACGTGGGGTTTTAATTGCCTCAAGCAAGCACCAATCCAGTGCAGTTGCAATTTAATTGCACCTTTTGCAGAGCTAAGACCAGCTCTTCGACATATTGTTGAAAATTATGAAAATTAGATGGAGAATCCTATAATGGTGCTCTCGGTCTGATAAAGAGATAAGAAAATTCAACCTTTCTATTTGTATGTGCCTTAATAAACAATTTGTTTTTATTGACTATTTTACAGTGTGCTTTAAATAAAATGCATGTCAAATGTCAATATTTGTAGTGCTGAAATAAAAATCTTTGTGGAGAATATAAAACGCCTTAGAAATGAAGAAACTGTTGAAAATGCATCAAAAAAGCCATGGTCATGAATGAACATTCAGAATTAGAGTTACTTGGAAGACACAAAATTCTATATTTTGATATTATTGAAACAATAGTGATTTAAATGGATTATTGGTTTCAAGATTTTGCGAACGTTAATTTTGTTTAATAACTTGACGAAAAGCAGTTTTCCAGAAACATACAAAGCGTCCTCTTTCAGAAAAGTTATCTTTCTTAATAAAACAATATCCATTCTTCGACTGTGGGCAGCTTCCAAATGAATTGACAAATGGATATTCTGATAATGTCAAATATACGACTGCAGATTTGTTACTGTAGTATTGCTTTGACGACGATCTAGAAAAAGTTTATCAAAAGACAATTCGATTGATACAACTTACTTAAACTTTTCTTTTATCTACAGCATCATGTGGAAGGAGAATGAGTACATTAAAAGAGTGAAGATATTCCTGAGATATTCAATGGAAAATATCAGGCTTAGTAATTTGAGCACACTGGCTGTAGAAAAGTCTTTGCTAAATGAACTTTCCACAGACGACAGCTGTAGGGAACGAGTCGATGTTTTTTTGCTGAACTTGGAGCTGATTTGTTATCATATGGTGAGTCCGGCTACGGTTCTGGAGGAATTTAGTAATCGATTTACCTGATAGAGCTACTGACCCTTATGCAGGTTTGACCAGTGGCTGCTACCTCAAAGTCTCTGATCGGGATTCTGATTTACACAAAAGAAGTAAGATTTTCAGAATATCCAACTGGATAACCTGGCTTTGCCACTGGATAAGATAAGCGCATTTCGTTATTAATGAAATTTACTTGTCTTATTGACACATGCTAGGAAGTTGAAGTTCTATGAACATTAATTACTAACAACAGAATTAAAAGCTTAAATTTAAATACAATAGTATAACATGCATTGTTAATTTCCACTACAATGACATGCCTTGCTGACGCGCTGAGAATGATGAAGTTTTACTTGAAATATTTTTACAATATCTTACAAATTCCACCCATACGGTACATTACGAATTTTGTACACAAAAACTGATTTCTGGTGCGTAACTTTGCGTGACGTCTCTAATAGAAGAGGTTTGAAAATGATGTTCACCCGGCAACATACGTTCTTGTAAGGCGGAAAAAAATCACAGTGTGTTTTTGAATTAAATGTGCCTTTCCACGTAAAGGAAAGTTTGAACACAGACATTAAATTGCACAGTCTTGTTAACTTTGTATTGTGCGACGAGGCGTCACCTGTCATGACCGGGAACGAGCGAAACAAGACGAATGTTACTTGACGCATAATTCGTGTACAAGAGCACAAGGTTGCCTGACGATCATATGCATATCCCAGTACCAACTTTCAAAAAGCCTGGTACTTTCACCTGGTGCCCATGACTATTAAATTCATGGTTCATATTATAAATCTATTATGTTTTAAACGCGTACAGGAAGTTCGTTAAAATTAACTCAATATCGATTCATTTTATATCGAGAAACTAAATGGAAGATGGTTCTATGTGGAATGGTCCTATCCTTATACTATAACACGTGCTAGAAAGTTTAGAAAATTTAAAGACTTTAACCTGTCAGTTCTCCTGTCACTGAGCTTGAACCATTGCATTGAATTTAATCATTAGTTTATATCCTTGAAACTATGCTGGACATAAAGTCAAGTGCAGTCTTGATGTGGATATGTCATATCGTCATATTATCGGTTATTCTTTCATAGAACATATTGGCAGAATTTATAGATTTAGATATGATTATATGAGAGTTTAAACTAAATCTGTCGGCTAGAATATGGTTTAGGATCACTGAAAGTGAATCATAGCTGACACGCAACTGTTGACAATTATTTAAATCCGTAAAATATTGGTTATTTCTGTACTTCAGTGCGCAGAGCAACTGTACGTAAATCATAGGTTTTTGGGTTCGATACGGGATAAGAATGAATATGCTCTGAAGAATTTAAAGTATGCATTGCTTCTTAGTGCATTTTTAATCACACTTAAATTACAAATTACAAGAAGAAGAATTGTTCCCACCTGCGCTCATAAAGAAACAGGAATAGAGAAACATTCAATTCTTATTATCCTCTTCTTATAACATTACGAATCAAAATCGCAAATTTGTCTGGAATTTATGACCGTCTAATGCAGGTTAATCTAGCGAAATCTGGCGCCTAATTCGAGGCTTTCCAAAACGGAAAATATACAGGTGTGGTATAGGAAATCCAATCATTTCTACGAAAAAGTGGTCATTTATTGAGGTGCAGTCAATCGTAATGGATGTTTCATCGGGTTCCGCTGTACTACGAAAAGCCAATTAAGAGTAATTGACACCAGAGGAAAATTTGTGAAGCCTAAGAGTGGATGTGTTGAAGAGATGACAAGAACTTATTTAACAGTTGGGTCTTTTCATGGAATAGCTGCGAAAACAATTGCTTAAAAGAAGGCTGGAACGAAGATGCGAATATGAACGAATTGCTCTTAAAATCACTGCTCAATATTTCTGGGATTCAATAAAATTCATCATTTGCATGGTTGTCGTTGTGCCGAATGTACTGTTAATTTTTTCCCGATTTTCTGTGTGTTCCACGTGTGCGAGAAACTTTTAAAATTGCAATGAGTCCTCTTTGACTCATGCATGCTGCGACCCTTGCGTCACGCCATGTATACTTGGGTTTTCTTTCTTGGCGCGTGGGGGGGGGTGTCATCACGATGGAATATCTCACGGTATTTCGGCGTCCTTCTCGGCCGAGGCCGCTAAAAGTTGCATGATCGTCACTGAATCGAGCAGTGCTGGCGATCATGCGACTCCTAGCGGCACGACCCAAAATGACGCGAAATACCTTGAGATATTCCATCGTGAAGGCAGGCCTCCACGTGCCAAGATATAAAAACCCAAATATAGGAACCCAGCGACAGAGAGCTAATACGCTCCCATGCGTTTTAGCGCGCGGGCATCCCCGCGTTATCCGCGAACCCGCAGCCTCGCGTATGGCCTTGCGGCCATCCCGTCCCCTATAATGGGAGAAAACCCGTTCTTAGGAACGATTTCTACTGGCCGCTCCCTTGTTTCCCGGCCGGCGCGCCAACAACGGATAAACGGCTCCGAAACGCCCGTAAGAGCCGGTCGCCAACCGTTGCCGTCGCCGCCTTTACAAAGGGGCGCCTCTGGGGCCCAAAGCCAGCGGTACCAGAAACTCTCCGACAACCCTTCAGCGTCCTTTGTGTTCGGCAATGATCTGATTGGCACTGAAACATTCACATTAAGGAGCTCGGTAGCAACTCGCCAGCTAATCTCTAAGGATCTAATGAAACCATCAGAAAAGGCGACGGACAGGGCGTCGCAGCTCTACGCCAGATCACGTAGGCACCACGTGTCCTAGAAAATACAAAGAACGACCAATTAGAGATGCGGAAATGTAGGATGCTAAGGAGTGAGATCGACTTGTCCCAATCTAAAATCTAGGAAAATAGAATGTTCGGGAAACAACTTGAGCCAACCAATCGGAGGCACCGAGTTACACACGTGACAGAGCCCATGCATTTCGAAAAAGTGATAGGAATTTAGGAAGAGAAAGAGCTACGGTGAGGTGAGAAAAGTATCACTTGTAAAGAACCTTTGGTGAGGAACGGATTTGACGAGGACCTCCAGTGAGGAGCACTAGACGCATGACAGAGTGCAATATCAACGACGAGGCAGAACTGACATAAAAAACTCCAACAACTGCTGTCAGACTAATACTTCACCGATTTATGAAGGCCCACATCTGCCTGCATAAGTGTAACCACCCGATACATAAGTCGTGAAGGTGTGCAGTCTAACCATTCTGCTGCAAGCATGCGGTTCAGGCGACATTTGACGACCTGTGACTCGCACAACCGGCTGCATCCGGTGCCCGGAGCTCTGCCTGCGGCTACGGGGCCCTTCCCACAGCGCCATGGCGGATCCTCTCTCCCCGCTGTGATCGACAGGCAACGGAAGTATAATCTGCTCGTGGTGAAGTAACCACGTCACTGTCATCTCCACCTGAAAGTGAAATCATTCTCATCTACTAAGTAATCAAATGAACTCAGACAACTGTAACAAGACCAAGTACATAAGAAAATACAGTTTTTTGGCCTTCTTTCAATTAACGTGTCCCCGCTGTGTCGACGGGTCACACTTCATAAATTCTATCCATGTGTTTTATTTGCAGCATTAAATAGATAGAATGCACTCCTTTGACCCAGGGCACTCACCCCTGTGACGCTCAATGCCGGTGCATGGATAAGAGAAGAGACATTCGCTTGGCGACCTTCAAATAAATTAAGCGCGTGCGCCCTGGTAAGGGTGACTGACGCACCATTCGTGTGACGGCCATCACGATTGTAGTTACCTCTGATCACTTCAAAATCTGACGAAGCGGCACGGTTTCATCACAAAATATATAAACTGACGACAAAATCAGTAGCTATCAGTAACGTCACAAAAAAAATATTGGTTCTGATGCTAAGGAGAGGATCATAGAGGTGTTTTAATTTCGTATTTCAAAACGTGGAAACAATAAAATATCTATTTTCGAATTCAATGTATTTATTCCACACCTACAGTGCTTTTCCCGAGCTCTCATATTTCACCTATCTCACGAACAAAACTAAATAACGCCATAATTATCTAGCGGTTGGCTGGACACATATGTGATTAGGAAGCCGGTAGGAAAAGGTAACAGACGAATCCGCAGAAATCAGAGGAGGAAACTGTCCAGAAGTAAGGTTCTACAGCCGATTAGTATACAAGTAGATACAGAAAAGAACTCGTTGAATTATATGAACTGACTGGTTGTAGGTGAACTCAAAAAGATCCTTCGGTACAGGTATGCATTCATTTCTAAGTTCTTGATCGGTAATGCAAATAATCTTGTTTCGACGACTAGTAATTGTCATTTCCTTCAATGTTACTGAATGAAAATACGAACTTTAATTAGACGAACGTAGTTCTTTTCAGAATTTACATTCTCAAAAAACTGGTAATCTCTCTTAAGAAACTGGCTGCAGCAGAAATCTAGATCTTTTATTGCTCTTTACGCTTCACAAATCCAGTAACTTTGTGATTGTTTTATAAAAACTCTTTTTATTACGCCTTCTAAATTAGATAATTTTCTTCCCGTGAGAGAGACATACATACATTCATCTGGTGGAGCAGAAAACAATGTATCTACCAGCTATAAAAAATTGTTCAATTAGCGGATGAATAGTGCAATGCAAATGAAGAGCAATATTTCCTATCACAAAATGAAAAGGACAATTCAAAAATTAATGAGAGGAGCACAGTTTTCTTCTCCTTCTTCTTCACTTTCAGGATTAGGCGTCTGCCTGTTCCGGCCTCACAGAACTTCTCTCCATCTCTTTTTCGGCCTCCCTATATCTCTTGGTTATATTGGAAGGCCAACTTCGGTAAACGAGAATTATCCATCCTTTGTACATGTTGTAGCCACTTGTTCCTGTACTCCATAATTCTTTCATTGAGGCTCTTCACATTCAGTTCTTCTCTTATTTCATCATTCTTAAAGTTTTCTATTACTAATAATGATTCGCATGTAGAATTTATGGAAGAGATAGATCAAGGGAAGGACAGTGTCAAAGACATAAAGGAGGAGATTCAAAACTGCACTCTAGGCAGAACCTTTGGCTGTGACGATTTAACAGCAGACGAAAAACAAAAGAGCAATAAATTGGCTCGTGTCTGCACAATGCACTTTACAAATACGAAGCAAGTAAATTATTTTACCGCAAACAATGGAAATTACGTTTCCGAATGCGTAATATGAGACGCATATGTACCCCGAACAATACCGCACCCCTCCGGCCATCTTTCCTCTTCGTGAGATTCCCCTTCGCCTCAGAACGATCCCAGAGGAGGAGAAAGAGCAAGTATCCAAGCGCAGGGGAGAAGGTGCTGCCACAAGCGCGCCCTTCGCCGCCCCCGTCACCACCGATGCCGCCCCGCCCCCGGCCGCCACCCCGCGCCCCTCTCGCAGCGTCTGTTGCTGAGCGTGATACGTGGGCGTGCAGGACGAGTAGGCACCGCTACACCCCTAGTCAACGGAAATCACCACTGCCACCAAAGTACGCAAACTGACAACACTAATTTCTACTGTGAGTATCATCATGCGGATTAAGGCTGCTAGTACTCCTAGCGCGAGCTTCATCCATTCTGATTGACGCCAAACATTATTGTAGTGCGGACATTATGATGATGCGGATTGACGCCGGTAGTACTCCTGGCGCGAGCATCATCCGATACTTATTTATACCACAAAGTCTCTTAGTGCGAGCATCATCATCATTCGGATTGACGCCGTTGGAAACTCCTAGAGCGAGCATCATTCATTCTGATTGATTACAACTATTATTTTAGTGGGAGCATCGTCATGTGGATTGACACAGCTAGAAGTCCTAGTGCATTCACCGCATACGACTATGTAAATTTCTTATTTATACATTATCAAACAATAAATATGTCTTATAATTCTGGTTTATAGCAATTACATTACACATGATTATTATTGTTTCTTTATTCTTTCTTATTTCTTAGTATTTTTAATAGAGCTTCCACAAATCTAAAAATAACTGTTGTGTCTAGAAGGTGTATTAGAGAACATGACGAAGAGGAAGGTTTCTTCTTGCATTTACTATTTTATTCCTATTTATTGGAAAATACCATTGTATTACTCTAAAACAATATTCAGTGCTTAAATCGTAATTACAGGGTTAAAAGTGGAATTACCCAAAAGTTCACAACAATACCAAACTGCTGTATAAATTTCAGCTTCGAAATATGACTAAAAATGTTGAACTTGTAGAAAGTATTTAATATATACACATACAACATTTATAAGCGTTCAGCTGAGGTGAGAGGAGGAGTAATAAAATGAAATCATAAATCCCTCACTTGAGGTGAGAGGTACTCGGGAGCAGCAGTGAGAGACCACGCACGAAAATCAGGGATGATGGAGGACACACTCCTCTATTGTGAATCATCTATTGCTATTGTATGTAATGGGAGTTAGGATTCAATTGAAAGGTGAGCCTATTTTCCACCGACAAGTTTATTGCACACACAAATATTCTAACTTTCCATGGTTCACAAATATGAATATTGCATCTGTCCTGGGCCGCTTCAGGGATTCGCTCCTCCCAACAAGTTCGTCAGATTCCGGCGTTCCGGTCACAGTTTGCCACTGTCAACCACGATGCGACGGCACCTCCCTTTTCCTTCGACTCAACGGGCATGCCTTGCTCGCACTCTGCATTTGCGGTGGTCTCCATGAGTTCCCGCGTGGAACTGGTCGGCTGAACTGAACACACTAGCCGCTTAAACCAACACGTGCACTATTCGCAGCCTTATGCTCAGATGTTCGAATATTCTCCGGTAGCAAGTACCACACGTTCTTTATTGCCCGTTGTAACTACCGATTTTTCAAGTGAAAAAATATTTTTTTCCTTAGTGTGTGGATTGAAGATGTTCGTCATGCAGAAAGAACGAACTCTGACACAAGGTGTACGAGTTTTATTTTAAAAATTATGGAAAGTATTCAATAAACATACAACAACGTGAATACACGTTGAGATGTGTGAATTATACGATATTGACCAGAAGTGAGATAAGCCGTATGAAACGCAGGAGGTGGAGAAGATATCCTCGAGCGGTCTTCTTTGTCTAAAACCCCAATGATGAAAAAAAAATTTCTCCGTTGAACTGTGGTGCGAAATGCATATATTATCATATCCCTTCATCATATCGGAGGTGCAAAATACAAATTTATCAAGTGAAATATGATATTTTCTAAATGGTCAAAATGATAATGTTCGACATTAGAAATTCTGCGTGAGTTGCACAAGTTTCAGCCATCAAATCTATAGGAAACTAGTATAAATATAGAGTTCAAGTACGAAAGTATGCGAACTTGAAAAAGCAATATGTTTAGAGTGTTGGCGGAGCGTAGGAGAACCGCCAGCAAGAATACCTTTTTTTTGCGAGTTTTCCTTCCCAATGGCCAATCCCCACCATCGAACAATGATGCGAAATTCCGATTTGTCAAGTGGGCTTTTATATTCTCTAAATGCAAAATAGTGTTACTACTAGGGAGAGATCTAAATGCGACGGAAGTTGAACAAGATTTATTATCAAGTTGTGGAAAAGAACATTCTTACTGCAGTATGTGTAAATATAGAGCTCAGGTGCAAAGTATTGGGTCGGAGCAGCAGTGGACAAGCGCTAGAGCGGGCCGCAGTTTCTGCGAGAGCGGGACACCGGA
>JAHLJT010008446.1:303941616-303995810 GCA_031308135.1 Acheta domesticus | reverse complement strand
TTCATTAATTTCATCAAAAGATAATATATATCAACAGAAGCAGCCAATAAAATATTTATTGTTCAAGCCATAGCATCATCAATACTACAACTTTTCTTTCTTAAATCTGATCGTGAATGCAATATTGTAGATGAGAACATTACTAATTCAATTATCTCCATCACTCTATTTAAAAAAATGGGTGCAGCACCTTTCCAATATGATTTCCTTCCGTATAGAAGGTTTATCATGACTTATAACTGCTTTATTTTAATAACCTGACAAAAAACTAGTCCCATTCGTCATCTTATCATATTATCATATTGTCAGCCTATTATAATTTTGTGATATCATCAATTCTTATTGGATCAATCGGTGGATGAAATCAAACAACACGAAAAATCATGACCTATTCATCTATTAATCACATTGGTTGAATATTATTAGGATTAATAATACCAGAAAACCTTTGACAATTCTATTACATTATTTACTCAATTCTTTCAGCAACCATCCTTTTAATGTTTTTCAATGTATCATCTCAACATTCTCACCAAATCCCTTTCAGATGAAATTCATCAACAATTAAATTTTTCATTTCAATTAATCTGATATCCTTAGGAGGCCTTCCACCTTTCTTACAAGGGAAGTCACAGATCCTTCATGTCGAAACACACCTCGAAATTTTAATGGCGTATGCTAATTGATACCAGAAACTCGTATGCAAAAAAATAGCGGCCAGTTTCCATTGCAAGTCCTCCAAATAAAGCTTTGAAAAACACATATAAGTACTAGGAAAAAGATAGACGCCTCTACCGGTCCGTTTGGGCAGCCCTTACTCCGGGCGAGCTCGCGCGAGGGACCCCAAAGTCACGGATGAGTCGGCCGGCCCGTCAGTGGCCCTGCAATAAACAGGGCTGCGTAGTTTCGCACCCAGTTCATCTTTCGCTGTTACAAAAGAAATAACATCTGCAATGGCTACAGAGCAAGTTGTGTTAAATCCCGTTAACATAATCGAGTTCGCCTTGTGTTACTTTCGTAACAAAGGTGTATCTCCGAAGGAAAGTGTAAATGAAAAAGAACGAGAAATGGGTCAATGCATTATTGAATTGATCGAAAATAATAGCACTGGAGTGGAGCATTACAACGAATCAACCCTCGTTGTATGCGAAGGAAGTGATAGTGAATCAAATGATAGTGACAGTGATACAGACTGCCAAAAGCATACTTCTAACACGGGTGATGATATGGGCAAGTGTTTATTAGAATCAGACAGTGAATCCCCGGAAACTAGTGATTCTAAAAGTCAGTCACCTTGCTAATCCTCCGGTTATGTCTATTACTCAAGCCCTGTGAAAAATACAAATGAGGATGTTAGCATTAGCTACGAGTACAAGAAGAAAGCTGTGGAATTCTGGTTGAATGCGGGCGGTAAGAAATGTTTTTTCAATAACAAATGTCCGTAGAAATTTTCGCAGCGAGATGTCAGAGAGACAACTATATTTGTGGAAAAAAGCAAGTGGAAAGTATGACAGCAAATCCTAGTGAACACAAAAAAATTATGTATGAGAAACTTTGGTCTCGATTTGAACGTGTAAGAAGAACGAATCAAAATGTGAATGATGAAGATCTGCGACAGTGGACCAGGAAATTTCACAAGAAACTGGCAGCAAAACATGGATTCTTCCGCCTCTCACCTCTCGATCAATCTTTTAAAAAAGCGCTCAAAATTAAGAGCAGGAAAATAAAAAACGGGTATCACGCACTTACGTTCACGACGAAACACAAAAGGATGTGGTTGTAGAGGAATTTCTCGAAAACTCCAAAGAGAGATTTTCACATTACTCGCCGTCGTCTGTATATAATACTGACCAAAGTGGATTTGAACGCGAAATGCGATCAAAACGGGCTTTGTCGTTTGTTGGTGGAAAATATACACAGACAGTTACTCTATCAGTCAGTGCGTTATCACACTCGTACACCATAATGCCAACAATAAGATGGATAGATCTTTGCTCCCTAAATGATTTATAGTGCTGCAGGAACCAAAAGGATTTTTCGGTCCTGTTGTCTCCAAAAGAATGTTTCAAGCCGAAAACATAATTGTTACGACTACAAAATCAGGAAAAATGGGAAAGAGTTGAAACCATGGTTTCAAGAAGCGTTCTTTCCATTTGTAAGTGAAAAAAAGCTCTGCTTTTAGATTCGTGGTCCACGTACAAGGACAAAACTTGTATTGAAGATATTCCTCCAGGCAAGACAATTTAATTGCTCCAGATACCTCCCGGAACTACAGGAAAAATCCAACCACTTGGTAAGTTCTTCTTCCGACAGTGGAAAGCTGTGTATCGCCGTTTATCAGAAAATATTGTCTCACAAGAGTATTAGTGCCAAAGTTTCCGGTAGAGACACAATTCATCAATTGCAATCCTTCATTTTCAATTTTCATATTCTCGTTTCCAGAATATGATAAAGTATTCGTGGTTTGCTACAAGGTACATAACAGAACGGCGTTCTGAATTTGTAGTGCCCGTCAAATATTGCCTTGAAACTGTGAAAAATCAATGTGAAGAATGTGACAAAGTTTTTATTCGTTGTGCGTGGTGTCAAAATATTTATGTTTTAATCATTTAGTGGAAACCAGTCATTTCTGCTTTTTATTCGTGCCGCACTAACTTGCGACGAGACACTGCTCCTCGCTTCCGCCTGCCCGCGCGCCGGCTCTGTGGCCCGCCTGTTCGGCCGGTCGGCCGGCCGCCCGCTCGACGCTGGTAGTGATGTCCAGCGGCCCCGCAACACTCCATTGCTACGTAAGATTTTAGCTTCAATTTTGGAGCCTTGCAGTGGAAACTGGCAGCTAATATTTTGGATATGGGATTCAGATAGTGAATTGCGTGTGTCATAAAAATTTCGAGGGGCGTTTCGACATGAAGGATCTGTTACTTCCCTTGTAAGGATTTTTACCTAAATGAATAATCATTCAAAATTCATGCCACAATAATATGGAATTTTTAGTATTAATTATAATTCTATTCACATTATTCACCCTATTTCACTATTTACTATTAATAATATCATTTCTTATCAACGTAAATCAATTAAAATGAAATCAATCAATTCAAAAACTGAACAACCCTTTTTCAATTTCCCTTTTAACAAGAATTTCACTATTCACATTACCACTTTATCCAATTATATTTTTCGGAGTATAAGGCCTTAAGTTAAAAAAACTATTGGCTTTCAAAGCTGAAAATGAAATTTATATTTTAGACCTTAGTAAAATTACACCTTTAGAATTGCAGTCTAAAATCATTATTGAATATAAGGCCATGATAAAGGAAATGTTATTCATAAAAACATTTACAATCTACCACCTAATCTTCAGTCACTTTATCGCAACGATGGTTATTTTCTACTAATCATAAAGACATTGGAACTTTATATTTCATTTTTGGGGCCTGAGCTGGAATAGTAGGTACTTTCTTAAGCATTTTAATTCGAACGGAACTAGGTCAACCAGGCTACTTAATTGGAGATGATCAAACATATAATGTTATCGTTACCGCTTACGCATTTGTTATAACTTTTCTTCATAGTTATACCCATTATAATTGGTGGATTCGGAAATTGATTAGTGCCCTTAATATTAGGAGCACCCGATATAGCTTTTCCTCGAATAATTAATATAAGATTTTGACTTTTATCACCCTCATTAACCCTCTTATTAACCAGAAGAATAGTTGAAAATGGTGCAGGAACAGGATGAACAGTTTATCCACCTTTATCAACAGGGATTGCTCATGTTGGAGCATCCGTTGATTTGGCTATCTTTTCACTACATTTAGCTTCAATTTCATCAATTCTAGGAGCCGTTAACTTTATTACAACAATAATTAATATACGAGCACCTGGTATATCATTAGATCAAACACCACTGTTCGTACGAACTGTTGGTATTACTGCCCTCCTTCTACTGTTATCATTGCCTGTCCTTGCAGGTGCAATCACAATACTATTAACAGATTGGAACTTAAATACATCATTCTTTGATCCTGCAGGAGGGGTGATCCTATTCTATATCAACACCTAATCTGATTTTTCGGGCATCCAGAAGTTTATATTTTAATTCTACCTGGATTTGGTATAATTTCACATATCATTAGTCAAGAAAGAGGAAAAATGGAAGCATTTGGTGCTCTTGGTATAACTTATGCAATATTAGCCATCGGCCTACTAGGTTTTGTTGTATGAGCTCATCATATATTCACTGTATGTATAGATGTAGATACTAGAGCCTATTTCACTTCAGCAACCATAATTATTGCCGTATCCACAGGAATTATGATTTTTAGTTTATTAGATACCTTACATGGATCCCAATTATCATATAATCCCTCTCTACTCTGATCATTACGATTTGAATTCTTATTTACAATTGGAGGCCTAACAGGAATTGTTTTAGCAAATTCATCAATTGATATTATCCTTCACGATACATATTATGTAGTAGCCCATTTCCATTACGTCTTATCTATAGGAGCAGTATTTGCTATCATAGCAGGATTCATTCACTGGTATCCATTATTTACAGGATTAACAATAAACCCGAAATGATTAAAAATACAATTCATAGTAATATTTATTGGAGTAAACATAACATTCTTTCCTCAACACTTTCTAGGACTAGCCGGAATACCATGTCGATATTCGGATTACCCAGATGCCTATACTTCATGAAATATTTTATCATCATTACGCTCAACTATCTCATTAATCGGGATTATTGTATTAATCTTCATCATATGAGAAAGAATAATTTCTCATCGAAATTTGTTATTTTCCATAAATCTTAATAGATCATTAGAATGATATCAAAATCTACCCCCCGCAGAACATTCATATTCAGAATTACCAATTCTTTCTAATTACTAATATGGCAGAAAAGTGCAATGAATTTAAGCTTCATTAATAAAGGATTCCCTTTTTTTAGTATATGGCTACATGATCCAATTTAAATTTACAAAATAGATCATCCCCCCTAATAGAACAACTCATTTTTTTCATGATCATACTTTAATAATTTTATTAATATTTACTGTCTTAGTTGCATATATTATGACCATACTATTCTTTAATCTCTACACCAACTGATATGTACTGGAAGGACAAACTATCGAAATTATTTGAACTATTCTACCCGCAATCACATTAATCTTCATTGCATTACCATCATTACGATTACTATATTTACTAGATGAATCTATAGACCCACTAATTACAATAAAGACAATCGGACATCATTTCTTTGATCATATTGAATTTATTTGATCTATTGATCATATGAATACATAGATTTCAAAAACATCATTGAATTTGACTCCTATATATCAGCACTAGATAATATAAGATCATTTCGTCTCCTAGACGTTGACAATCGAACTGTTCTACCCATAAATACTCAAATCCGAACATTAGTAACAGCCGCTGACGTTATCCATTCCTGAACTGTCTTCGCCCTGGGCGTAAAAACTGATGCCACCCCTGGTCGATTAAACCAAATTAACTTCATAATCAATCGACCAGGATTATATTACGGACAATGTTCAGAAATTTGTGGTGCCAATCATAGCTTCATACCCATCGTAATCGAAAGAGTAAATCTAAAAAACTTTATTAACTGAATTAAAAATTACTCATCTTCAGATGACTGAAAGTAAGTAATGGTCTCTTAAACCATATTACAGTAATTAACGACTACTTCTGGTGAAAGAGATTAGTTAATTATATAACATTAATATGTCATATTAAAATTATTACCATAGTAATATTTCTTAATTCCACAAATAGCCCCAATAATATAATTATCTTTAATAATTTTCTTTATTACTACATTAATTATTATCATAACAATTAATTACTTTTTAATTCAACCAATGACACATGAACAACTAAAAATTGAAACCAAGTCAACAAACTGAAAATGATAACTAATCTATTCTCATCATTTGATCACACATCTAACATCTTAAACATTCCTATAAATTGATTAAGAACCCTTCTATGACTATCGATCATTCCATCATCTTATTGATTAATTCCTAAGCGAAGATCACTAATATGAAATTCATTAATTAATGAATTATACTCCGAATTTAAAACCTTGTTAAGTGGAAACAAAAGTTTAGGAAGATCATTTATATTCATTTCCCTATTTTCAATTATTCTGTTTAATAATTTTCTAGGACTATTTCCTTAGATTTTCACAAGCTCGAGTCATTTAACATTTACGTTATCCCTAGCATTACCATTTTGATTAACATTTATATTATATGGATGAATTAACAATACTCAACATATATTCGCCCACTTAGTTCCCCAAGGAACCCCTCCTATTCTAATACTCTTTATAGTATGCATTGAAACAATTAGAAATATCATCCATTAACTCTCGCCGTACAACTAGCTGCAAATAAAATTGCAGGACATCTCCTACTAACTTTACTAGGAAATACTGGACCTATAATCATAAACTCAGCCATCTTAATTCAAATTCTCATCTTATCACAAATCCTATTATTAATTTTAGAATTAGCAGTATCAATTATATTCATAGTTATTCAATCATATGTGTTTGCCGTACTAACCGCATTATATTCAAGAGAAGTTAATTAATGTCAACACATCAAAATCATCCATTTCACTTAGTATTAGTCTATGACCTATTACAGGAGCCATTGGTGCTATAACAATAGCAGCAGCTTAATTAGCATATTCCATCAATATAAATTCATTATTATTACAACTGGAGCCACAATTACCTTACTAACCATAATCCAATGATGACGAGATATTACGTACGAGAAGGAACGTATCAAGGTATACATACATCTGTTGTTAATTTAGGACTACGCTGAGGAATAATCGTATTTATTGTATCAGAAGTATTTTCTTCATTTCATTTTTCTGAGCATTTTTCCATAGAAGACTAGCACCCACTCTCGATTTAGCCATAATTTGACCACCAATAGGAATTAAACCATTCAATCCCATACAAATTCCACTCCTAAATACAGCAGTTCTTCTTGCATCAGGAATTACAGTAACATGAGCTCATCATAGCCTAATAGAAAATAACTACAGCCAAACCACACAAGGATTACTATTAACAATTATCCTAGGAATTTATTTTACCATTTTACAAGCCTACGAATATATTGAAACCCCTTTCACTATTGCAGATTCAGTTTATGGGTCATCCTTTTTCATAGCAACTGGGTTCCATGGGCTACATGTTATTATTGGTACAACATTTCTATCTGTCTAATACGACATATAATATTTTATTTTTCATCCAATCATCATTTTGGATTCGAAGCAGCAGCCTGATATTGACATTTCGTAGATATTGTATGACTATTTTTATATATTTCAATTCACTGATGAGGTAGTTATTTATTTAGTATATATAGTATATTTGACTTCCAATCAAAAGGTTTGATCTTCAAAATAAATAATTTTAATCACCCTTACTATTATTATATTCACTTTACTCCTATCAACTATCTTGATATTATTTCATTAATTTTATAAAAAAACACTATTAGGTCGAGAAAAAACATCACCATTCGAATGTGGTTTCGATCCAAAAAGATCAGCCCGCCTACCTTTTTCCCTACGATTTTTCCTAATTGCCGTAATCTTCCTAATTGTTGACGTAGAAATTGCTTTAATTATACCCGCCATAATTATCCAAACCTCCTCCAATCCATTATGCTGATTACTTACCCTAATATTTTTATCATTATTTTACTTCTAGGCCTATACCATGAATGAAATCAAGGAGCCCTACAATGAGCAGATTAGGGATTATAGTTAAATATAACATTTGGGTTGCATTCAAAAGGTATTGATTAATTCAATTAATCTCAATTAAGAAGCAATTATGCATTCAGTTTCGACCTGAAAGAAAGATTAATTAATCCTTAATTATTTACAAATATTTAAATATTTTTTGTATAATGAAAATATGCCGTTTTATATAAACTGTATAAATTAGAAATAACAACGGAATTCAACCGCTAAAAAGTCAAGTTAGCAGCTCACTTATGTACAACGTATTTCCTTAATTGGAAATTAAATTCAATGATATTATTAACAATAATATACCTCTTCTTTGGTTTCAATTAATTACCTAAAGATACAATATCTCCCTAACATCTTCAATGTTAAGCTCTTCATAAGCTATTTAAGTTAATCTCTATTATAAATTAAAAACATTGCAAAAATAAATAACCAAAACATAAATCTTAACAGATAATACTTACAATAATTAAATTGATATTCTTGATTTATCATTCTTATACAGATATAAACACTAATATAAATATAGGACCAATAAATCCATAATTTTCATCCCCCAAACAATGCAATCCTTTAAAATTAAATTCACCTACCATGACATAATAAATTAAACGAAATGTATTACAAACAGTCAACCCAGTAGAAAGAAAAAATAGTAAAAAATTAATAGATTAAAATTTCTCATTAATCTGAACTCCAAAATTAAATTCTTTGAATAAAAACCAGATAAAAAAGGTATTCCACATAAAGCCAAATTTGAAATTATAAAACATACAGAAGTTAGAGGCATTTGATCAACAATTCTACCCATACCACGGATATCCCGAAGCCCGCGCCGTCCTCGCCGTCCTCGCCGTCCTCGCCGCCCGCGCCACCCGCGCCGTCCTCGCCGTCCTCGCCGCCCGCGCTGCCCTCGGCCTCGCTGGCTGCGTCGAGCTTCGCCATCCCACGACGTGGCAGCACCTGGGCACATCCAAACAACTCCGACATACTCAACCGGGAGAGGTGGTTGTTGCATTAACTGATATCACTCCCGCCTCTTTGATCGGGAGGTTCTACGTTCGAGTCCCGGCGGTGGTAGGATTTTCGACACTAGCTTGTCAGCTAGGTCGAATTCAGCCGCTATCTGGAGGCTGAATCTGCTCTGATCAGTAGTTTTCCGTGGTTTCTCCGATCGACACTAGGCGTATGCCGGAGCAGTACCCTAACAAACGGGCCACGTACCGCGCGCGATCTTCTCTCCCTCTTCCTTGTCCTAATCTCTCCTCTTTCACTCACACGAACATGCACTACACTACCACGCGTGCCGGGAGACCAGTTGGGGCTTAGAGCTTCTCTCGGCTGGGGTGGTGCCCCGCTGGGGGCAGATACCTGGTTGGGGAAACCCCCGCTCGTCGACGATAGGTCGGCGCCGGATCTCGCCATCCAGCGAGGTAAGATCACCCCACGTCCCGATGAAAAACATGCAAGACACTTACGGGAATAATGACCTACGTAGCTGACGCGCCCGGAATCACTAACAGTCAATCCAATATCTTGGTTGCTTAAGACACGACGTACGGCAATCATTTAACTGCAATCACATAGTGTATGGGCAGTAAGTGACGTAAACATGAACAGCGTAGACATGAGGTAAATAATCCTCCGTTCAGAAAAATAAATGATCATCACGGTGCAAATCAATATCAGATGCAACGAACCAACATCTCGATGCTTTGTACATGGACCCGTCGAAAATTCAAAGGTGAATTCGGAAAAGAGCACTTGGGGATTCAAAGGACGTTTAATAATTCCTTAGGACTAATACGAGTAGCGAAAAGATGAATTCAAAATGTTTGAGGTTTAATATTATATAGCAAGTTTTAATAATATAAAAACAAGTATAAAAAATGTATCTTGCAAAAATGGTTTGTAACGCGTATAGTAATACCAGACACCAAACAATGAATTTCGCAGTATTTTCACGCCACTGTCATTAAACATTCCTTTCTGGCTTGTTTCTAACACGCAACGCTCACCGTGTTGGATACTCGGGTTGACATGAAGTTTTACCAGCTTGTTCAGCACCTTTCAAAACCTCTACATACAAATTTTTGCGTGCTATGAAGCATTAGAAGTATTGTCGACAATTAGTTTTCAGATCTTTCGTGTCCTCACCGCCTGTGGAAGGGCGGAAATCTCTGCTTGCCGCCGATAGTGGCGGCGCGGTGTGTGAATAACGACCACAGAGCCAGCGGCGAGCAGCGATTTCCGCCCTTCCACAGGCGGTAAGGTCATGCAGATCTCAATACTAATTGTCGACAATACTTCCAATGCTTCATAGCACGCGGAGTTTGTATGTAGAGGATTTGAAAGGTGCTGAACAAGCTGGTAAAACTCCATGTCCACCCGAGTATCCAACATGGTGAGCGTTGCGCGGAAGAGCCCAACGGGCATTGTGCATTGTGGAGATGAACACCGAGCGTAAGGTGCGAAGCCGAGAAGTTTACCTCGTGGTGCGCCGGCGACAGCTCGTCCGCTGGGTGGCCCCCGGCTCCTCGGCCGCTCCGCTGGCCGGGCCCTGCGCAGGAAGCAAGCACTCAGCCCTTTGGGGAGCCCTGACGAGGCGCTCGTTTATTATCTTGCAGGGGGTACATGCGCCGCAGCTCGATGGCTTTTGCGGCAAAGAAAGGGGCAGCTTATTCACTAACTTTACCCCCTTCGTATGAATGGGTACGAACAAAAAGACAACAACAATCATGTATCAGTAAAAAGAAGGCAAATACGAAAAGAACTTAATAGTTCTTTTCGTATTTGCCTGATGCCTTCACTGATGTTCGTTACTATTTTGTTAGCAACGCAAAAAAAATAAATCAGCAGTTCATTTACCGTTGAAATTGATTTTCTATAACTCGGGAACAAATTTTTTTCTAATTTCTATTTTTCTAAAATAATAATTTTTCTAAATGATTTTATTAGTTTTTCAAATGTTGCTAATTTCGCCTAATTACTTTATTTCGTAAAAGAACAGTAAAAACTGTGTATGAACGTGTGGGGGAAGAGATAATATGCGCATATTTTCTTGAGGCCCAGAATTAAAAAAGGCGAAATTAGCAACATTTGAAAAACTAATAATATCATTTAGAAAAGTTATTATTTTAGAAAAATATAAATTAGAAAAAAATTTGATCCCGAGTTATAGAAAATCAATTTCAACGGTAAATGAACTGCTGATTTAATTTTTCTGCGTTGCTAACAAAATAATAACGAACATCAGTTCTACTCCTACCACTACAAATTATTACTGACTTAACCTATGGATGAAACCGGCACTTTGGCCGGCTTCGTAAAATCTGACATCGTGATAATAGTTCTTTTCGTATTTGCCTTCTTTTTACTGATACATGATTGTAGTTGTTTTGTTTTTTTGTTCGTTCACACACCCATTCATACGAAGGGGGCACTGAGCGCACGTGCCTGGTCTCGCCATCGCGCTGCATGCGTCGCTCAAGGCAGTGCCATCGAGAGCGCAGGTTTAAACGCCACCACATCGAAAAAAGAATTCCAAAACATTACAAAACACGACCCAGAAAAAGGAAGCAAGAATTCATTGGGCTGTGTTTCGTGGTTTATTTATTACTCTTGTTCAACAAGTTTGTTCTGTTCCGTGCACCCTGTTGTTAAATTCTTTCTCACACATCATCTTCTCCGCGCAATTTAATTTGATTAAAGCGTATTTAGTTTTGCTCTCTGCATATTTCGTTATTACTTATTTATCTGTGTCCTTTGATGATTTTCTTTCAGCACCTTTTGAATGTTTTATAACTTTTCCTGATGGGTTTTTTCTACATTTACCAAATAGGGTTCGCAAATGCTAAAGCAGATCATAATATTAATATTTCATTCGCATTTAAGTACTTAACACTTAATATAGAAAATCTATATTTTAGCTACTATTGCACATGTTTTGTTTAAGGTTTCTTTGAATACTTCCAGGTTAGTTTGGAATCCAACATCAAACTAAAAGTTAATTCGATGTATTCGCAAGAAAAATAAATTTTTAACAGAAAAAATACTTTGACAGTTGTATTACAACACAACAAAATGAATGAGAAAATTTAGAAAGCAAAGAAGTACGAAAATAACGTTGGCCAAGTTTTCGACCCCAAAACCTCGCTTTGCGATGCCCATTGCGGTCCTGGCGAGTGTCCGCCAGCTTCTGTCCTCGTTATTTACTTATCTGTAGGAATGTCAGCGGGGAGAGCCGGCCCCACGACCGAGATCGCTAAAGCAGAAGTGTCGCGGGTTCAAGGCCCTTCTTGGGCATGGGTGTATTAGTGTCTATATGTGTGTGTGCCCACTGTCATCATCATTTATCTTCCATATCCCCAGGGTTAACAACCCTGGGCAGTAAAAATCGGATTCAGCGTAATCCTGATCCTTCCTAATCAAGTACATACCTGCATGGTCCCATGTGGCCTGTTCGCAAAAGCAAAACAAATACAAAAATTTAAAAAATAGCAGGGAGGCTGCTCTCAGCCTGTCTGGTTGGGAGAAAGTGGGATCTCGTTAGGGCGGGATGTTGTCGGAGGAGTTTAATTCTGCCAGGCATCCGCCAGCCTTCTCTTACATGCCTCAAGTGTGACATGGCTACTGTGGATTTTCCGCCTTTCGAAAATCCGGGCACCTCGGTCGGGATCGAACACGCGCACTGGGGGTTCAGAGGTCGGGCAGCCAGGCCACCAGGCAGCCAACCCCTCACCCACGACGTGCCCTGTCAGTGCTCACTCATCGGATCTGCTCAACACCAGCAAACAAAATGCAAAACGACACGTGGATCTCTCAATATATAGTCACTGAGGAGAATTTTTTATTGCCAAAATAGACAAGTAACATATGATTGTACAGGCCCGTGAGCCTCAAGAGCTGAAAGAGATGCGGGCAACGCGAGGCCTGAGCGGCCGGACTCACCTCCGTGGCGCAGCTGGCGTGGCTGGCGCAGGTGGTGGGCGTGGCCATGGGCGGGGGCGGCGGCCGGCCAAGCGCCCTGCAAGCCAGCCCCTGCGCTCTGAACAAAATCAACCATCACTGGAAACACTTCTCCCACTCATCTATTTATTTTTATTTATTTATTTACGTCAAAAACAGTTAAAAACTGTGTGTGACGAGCTATGGGGAGAAGTAAAATTTGTGCACGTTTTCATAATTCTGTGATCTCTATTCTAAACCATATTTTAGTCGAATTTTGAATACAGAAAAAGGGCGTTTTTTTTTCAAGTTTTGTTGACAAAATATTCGCTCCTATATAATAAAATATATTTTCAAGGTAAATTAGCTATAAATTTGTGCCCTTAACACTCATCATGTTCTTCATGAAAGAATAATACGTTTTGCCGCGACAATATGGAAACGATATTTTGAATAAACTATATAATAATAATAATGCTTTTATTGATATGGCGAGGCTCGGGCCATCAGGCCCGCTCTTCCGCCTAACCCATATTTCCCACTGAAATTCAGAAGACGTGCACAAATAATAAAGTTAACATTTATGTCCAGAAGCAAAACAAGGGACCATCTCAGCATTTGCTCAAAGGATCAGGGAAACTGGACGAAAAACCTAATCCAGATGAGGGCCATCAACCCAGAGAGATCGAGAAGAGGGCCATCTTCCACCCCCTCCCTACACTTGTTACAGCGACCTCCGAAAACAGTACCCCATAGCCTTACCTACCTTAACAATTCCTCTATCAACCAAATTCAACAGTTCATTACCAATCTCAAATGTCGGAACCTCATCCTACCCCATCACCACATACTACGAAATCCCCCCCTGACATTCAAAAACTAAACATCCCCTGCACATCCTGCAACTCGCCCTCCCAACACCTAGGCCAGAGGGCGAACGAAATTGGACCTGACGAGAAAGCGAGACAATAACTGACTCACTTTGTATAGACGAACCCCAACTACAAAATTCCCTGCCCATTCCATTCCCGTCCCACATCCTTCTCCTCCCTTCCCACCAAGCAACCTAACATAATAACCCGCCTTTCCCAAACGAAAAAGTGGGGAGAAGTGTCGCAACAATCTCAAAACAACGCACTAATACAAGCCTGAAAAGAGAGTCTCAAGATGAAGATGGAGAAATAACACACCATGCGTCCCGCGTCCTGCCCGCGCCGCTCCCACTCCACGCCCCTCCACCCTCTACATCACATTCGCGGACACATAACTATTATTATGGAATAGCTTGGTTTCATGTCGCACATACGGATTTTCTTGCTTTATTCTCCTCACAGAACACGGCCACATTAAGAGGCACGGTTTTATTGCCTTATCCCTGATGACAATACATCGTCTATTTGCTCCTTCTGTAGAAAATTGCTGTAAATCTCTTCGCCGATTTCCAGTTTTTTTTCACAGCTCAGGACTAAGCAATATGTCTGACAAGGTACCTTTCAACACGTTGAGGTCGAAATTTGGTCTGATTTTTTTTCTTTTGAAAGACATTTGCTATTTATAATAGCTGTACAAACGTTTGCTGCCGTTCCGCACTGGATGTTATTGAAACAAATTAAGAATTTGGTCGGTTTTGGCCGCACTATTTTTGCTGACGGCGTGGACAACCCTTACTGCAGACAGCAGTGCGACCTGCGAACGACTCAAGTAGTGCTGTCATTGCTCGCTAGGATCTGAACTTACTGGTTGTGTCTCGCAGTTCGCTGGGTAGAAAACAGTTGAGGTCGGAAATGACTCTGCCTCGGAATACTCAAGTTGTGAATTTATTATCTGTATTCGTCAGTTAGTTAAAATACGTGAGTTGAGAAATCATTTCTAAAGAGTTTTTGCAGTAAGATCTGCCGTTAATCTCATGTGACTGGCGTAAGACACACTTGTTTCGCACATTCAATTGACACTGGTCATTTTTGGAATAACTCCACTGAATAAATTCATATTGTGTTTTAACGACTTCTGTTCTGTATTTTTTAAGCATAAATTTCAGTTCTAATCATGTTTAAGATGTAAATTTACAGGATTTTCCCTGTTCCTACGCCCAAATTTATTTTGTGTTAATCCGATGCCTCCCGATGGTGACTTCAGTCACAGGTCAACTGAAAGAGGGAAGAAACGTATTATATTGAACCATCATACATTGAAGTGTATATGTGAAAAGTAATCGAAGGTTGATTAACTATACTTGCATGCCGCGGGCACACGTGGCATTGCATCAATTTTCAGTTTCCCAATGTCGAACCACTAGTGCCCGGAAGAACCGGAGACTTGCCGCGTGTCTTTGCGCGCTTCCAAGGGCGTGAGCGATGTGTTGCGCGATCTTTAATTAGGGTTCCTGCCCACATGAGCGCTCGTTCTCTTAGCGGACGATCTCTTTCAGTAGGCGGGACTGCACAAACCCCACGCGAACGACCATTGGCGCCGCACACGTGAAACGTGTGCAAATTTCGAATTTTTTCAATAACTTCCAGTGCAAAACGGCAGCTAATTTTTCACTGCTCTTATAAATAGTAAATATCTTCCAAAAGGAAAGCATTCAGGCCAGGTTTTCACCTGAAACCTGTTGAACCTATGTGAGAATAGAAGAGGGTGGAAAATCACAATGTGCCAATGAACAGAGGTCAGAATCTTCATGTTAACATGTACCGCATGTTACATTTGCTAATGGCCGGGCAACTCCTCTGCAGTCGTATTTAACAGTTACCGCTCTGACGCACTGAAAGGTGTTTCCTGTACCTGCCGAACACCCATGCACAACGAGATGTATTCTTACGTTGTTGTACTCTTCACACAGACGTCGGGTCAGCATGATTGTTCGTAACATGTTCTCAGTAACTGGTTGGCTTTTGCCTTTCCAAAAATTATATTGGTGATGAGATAACCATCCGCGTGTACCAAAATAGTTTTTTCAGTTATATGTAGATGGTGTCCTTGATTCAGAATAATTGCATCGCATCTAGACAAGAGTAAACTGAAACTGGCATTCAAGGCCTGCATAAAGGCCTAAGGTACTGAGATGTTTCCTCAGCCCTCTGGATATGGGCCACTGAACTCTAACATATACTAGGCCAATTGTGATATTTGTTACCATATTTTCGAGATGTCTCGAGCAAAAATCACTTTATTATTAATTTATTTGTTTCTCTCTTATTTACTTATTTATTCCTTTAATGTTAAAAAGTTAGAAAACCGTGCTAACGAACTATGCGAAGCAGTGCATTCTGTGCACGTTTTCCAAAAAAAGTGACATCATCACCCGTACCCATATGCAAGTTGAATTATAAATACAGATGAAATGAGCAATTTGGCAAAAATTGATTAGAAAAATTCGCTCCGGCGAAAAAAAGACGAATTGCAAAGGCAAATAAACTTCAGAGTTTGGCTATTATCTCTCTTCGTGCCTTTTTTTTGAAGGAATAATGAAGGGCTTCCTGCCGTGGGAACATGGAGAATGATAACTTCAACTGCGTAACTCACCGAACTCTAAAAGACGTGCACAGTTAGTGAAAGTACATCTATGTCCGCAAGCAAAACAAAGGGCAGTCTCAGTATTCGCTCGAAGGATCAGGGAAACTGGGCGAAAAACCTAACCGAGATGGAGGTCATTGCGCCAGAAGCTGCGGTACAATACTTGTTAGAGATTGTTTGGAGTTATTCACTCCATATGTTAATTAATACATTCAAAATCATTGTTAAGATTACTATTCTTTTTCTGTTGATGTTCGGTCATTTCTAATTTTATAGAAACACTTATACAATAGAAAAAATACTAGTCACTTAAACTTTATCGAAATTACGAATCTCGATATGACGTTATATTTGCTGTCTCCTTCTGGTCCCCCCTAGAATCCATACTTGCTTCTCTTCAACTACGGTGAAATATGCCGTGTAATGAGCTAACCGATCGTCTTGAAATCCCAGAGTACTTTTATTGGGGAACTAGAACACCGTGTACCAGTTGTGCTTCCACCAATTTCAGGTGACCGGTAGCCGCATTTTCTGAACAGATTGCTAACATGGTAGCCAAGATGTCATGGCCTTCTTTCAAAACGGTCTGTGCAATATCGCTATCCGCAGTAATTAAATTACTGACTCTAAATAAGAAATTATTTTTTCTAATAATACATTATTTTAAGAAAGGAGACATTTCACCATGTTGACATTCTCGAACTCATTTTGAAAGTTCAAAGACTGCACAAAATAACACTCCAAAAGTACGCTCCAATCGGTTTCGTCACGTGAAGATGATTTGCACACTTGCAGTTGGCAACACTGCGTTGTGGGAAGGAACTCGAAGCGTGGTCGGGCAGCGGCAGCACTCACCTGGCCTGCGTCCTGCGCCTGCGCCGGGAGCGTCGGCGGCGTCGGGGGCGTCGGAGCCATCGGAGGCGCCGGGCAGCGTCGGCAAGGGCGACTCGCTGCTCGCTTCCCACATGAACCTCCACGGTGGTCACAAACGGTGGTGCCACCGTCGCTGCTGCAGCCAGCCACAGGCGAACAAACGTTTGGAGCAGCTCTTGCTCATCGAAGATGACAAAAGCATGCAAGGGAGCTGGGTGCTTATAAGATTTGGAAGATTCAAGCTCGACGGGTTTGGGGCGCTTTCGCCATTGCTCTACCAGGGATGTAAAATGCATTGGGGAATGAGGGTCATGAGTGGAATCAAGGAACACTTCCTCCTAACAGGGGAATTAGGAATTGCTACAGACACATCATCCTGAAAAGTACTACGTTAAGGAGCTCGACTCATAGGTGTTCTGTGAGTTTTTTATTCATGAGTAGTAAGCTGTAATTGTTATTAGAATTTAAGTTTAATTGTAAGTCTAAGGACATATGATGTATATACATAACATTGAACTATGTACATTCCTTCAAGAATAAATATGTATATTAAAAAAGGAGCTCGATTTGGCTACCCGTAGAAGCACAATTTCCGTTGAGAACTGAAACTGAGAATTGTTGCTCACGTGTAGGAGCGTTAAGTAGTTTGAGCTTTGCGTACCTGGAGCTGCTGCTGCCAACTGTGTGTGTGTTACTCCCCTCGCCGTCCTCCTCCTCCTCGTCCTCCCAACCTGTCGCTGCCGTGCCGCCTTGGGCTCCGCCGCCCCACACCTCGGGGCACCTCTCATCGCACGTCTCGCCCCAAGCGCCGGCGCCTCTGTCGTCCCCACCGCCGCCTCTTGAGGCAGCCGCTTCTACCGGTGCCTCGGCGAGGGAGTCCTCCCTGCGCTCCGGCGCCTGCCTGCGAGGTCTGGTCCTCCTCCTGGACGACGCGCGGCTGCCTGGCCTGCCTTCGCTTGTTGCCTGCGGCTAAGGGGATGGTGTAAGGTCTGCTCCTCAACCACCACTTCAATCTGCCGTCGGAACTATGCGCTGACGTCCTCGACAACGTTGCTTCCTGGCAACTGCCGTTTCCCGGGTTTCTGGAAGCAGCGCAAAAGCCATTTTAGAAGGTCGTGCTTCGGTCACACGACTCTGTTCTTGTGAAGTATGCCACATCGTGCTCTTTCGCAAGTACTTCTTCCCTCTTCTCTATGTAGTGATTCAATTTACTATGGAATCCTCCCTATTCTGTAGAAACTCGATATTCCCGTCACTACGCTACTATTTATTTGCAAATATCTCTCAACCTATTAACGGCAGGTGGTGTGCGATAATGCAAATATTGTAATAATGATAACTGGTTAGGGAAAGCTACCTGCGGCCGAGAGCTGCGCTGGTGAACGCAGAGGTGGTTGGGGGGCTGACGAGCAGCTTGAAGATGGCGAAGGACTTGGCGGCATGCCGTTCCTCGACGAAATGCTGCCTGAGGCGCTCCTCGTAATGGCCGCTGTGCCTTCTGCTCCGCAGAGGGGTTGATCCCCGCGTGGCCTGCTCCCAGCGCCGGGCGAGCGGGCGGGGGCCGAGGGGGGCGGTGCTGCGACCTGGAGGAGAGGACCGTGTTGGCCCCACATCTTACGCGCGTCGGCCTCCGCCGGGCGTTGCGCCAACGCTCGTGTGGCTCGCAAACGCCACACGGGGAATCATCAATATCATTACCATCTATATCAAAGTTTAGGCTGTAAATGTATTTCGAGGAAAAACGTTACAACCGCGATCTAACCAAATAATCAATTTCGATTAGTACGTTTATGATTTTCAGATGTCTGTAGTAGGATGAAACTTATCTTAATTTGAGTCAATCAATAATAAAATCTATTTTCAAGTTGAATTATAAAAAGATGCAATGAGCAATTTGGCAAGAATTGATTAGAAAAATTCGCTCCAGCGAATAAAAAGACGATTTTTCAAAGGCAAATAAACTTCAGAGTTTGGCTATTATCCCTCTTCGTGCCCTTCGTGAACGAATAATGGAAGACTTCCTGCCGTGGGAACATAGAGAATGATCACTTCAACTGCATAACTCACCGAACTCTAAAAGACGTCCACAGTTAGTGAATGTACATCAATGTCCACAAGCAAAACAAAGGGTGGTCTCGGTATTCGCTCGAAGGATCAGGGAAACTGGATGAAAACCCTAACCGAGATGGAGGTCATGGTCTCAGAAGCTGCGGTACAATACTTGTTAGAGGTTGTTTAGGATTATTCAGTCCATATGTTCATTAATGCATTCAAAATCTTTGCAAAAATTACTATTACTTTCCTTTTAATGTTCGGTTGTTTCTAATTTTTTAGAAACACTTATACAATAAAAAAAAATTACTAGTCACTTAAACTTGTTTATCGCAATTACGAATCACGAAATGATTTACATTTTATATTACCCTGTTTCCGTATTTTTGAAACAAAGTGACAGTGGCGAAATAATATTTGCGTTTTTTTGTGGTTTATGAAATGTATTTGGCACATCCCATTTCACGATTCTACGAGCGACATGTGGTCACGGCACTTTTAGAGAAGGAAGAAGCGCCGCAGCATTAGCCGCGAAGCACTCACCTCGTGGGACATGGCGCCAGGAGATCGTGGACTTGCGCCTGTGCCTCCGTCTGGGCCAGCCTCTCGGCCTGCAACTGGACCTGGCTCTGGGGCTGGGGAGGCTGCCAGGCCTGCACCTAGACCTGAGCCTGGGCCTGCGCCTCGACTTGCGTCTGCGCTTGGGCCTGGGGCTGGGGCTGGGCTGCCGGGGGGAGGCTGCCAGACCTCCACCTAGACCTGAGCCTGGGCCTGCGCCTCGACTTGCGTCTGCGCTTGGGCCTGGGGCTGGGGCTGGGCTGCCGGGGGAGGCTGCCAGGCCTGCACCTAGACCTGAGCCTGGGCCTGCGCCTCGACGTGCGTCTGCGCTTGGGCCTGGGGCTGGGCTGCCGGGGGAGGCTGCCAGGCCTGCACCTAGACCTGAGCCTGGGCCTGCGCCTCGACTTGCGTCTGCGCTTGGGCCTGGGGCTGGGGCTGGGCTGCCGGGGGAGGCTGCCAGACCTCCACCTAGACCTGAGCCTGGGCCTGCGCCTCGACTTGCGTCTGCGCTTGGGCCTGGGGCTGGGGCTGGGCTGCCGGGGGAGGCTGCCAGGCCTGCACCTAGACCTGAGCCTGGGCCTGCGCCTCGACTTGCGTCTGCGCTTGGGCCTGGGGCTGGGGCTGGGGCTGGGGCTGGGGCTGGGCTGCCGGGGGTGTCTGCGGGCCACAAGTCGGAGAAGGGCAGCACCAAGGGTGACGCGGAGCGCGGCCCGGCGCCTGCCTCGGCATCGGCGTCGGCGTCGCCGCCCAGCCACACCACCACGCTCCACGCATCTGGAAGCGCCGAAACATACATTCAAGCCACAACAATACAGCGTAGGGATCTCGGTTGTCCGGGTGACGCAGCGTGTGAGGCTGTGTAGCCGACGTTTCGACCATCATTTCGCGGTCTTCTTCAGAGCTGGTCTGCGCTGCTGTAGTCTGCGCTCAGGTATATAATGGATTCGCCGTCCGATCACACACCCCACCACTCGGCATGACCCCCTCCCATATTTGAAGGGCGGCCTTCTGATTGGCCTGCTGTTTCAGCCAATCATACTCGGCCCCCCTCTTCCATTATGTGCCCGAGCGTGGACTACACCAGCGCAGACCAGCCCTAAAGAAGACCGCGAAATGATGGTTGAAACGTCGGCTACACAGCCTGACATGCGTCGTCACCCGGACAACCGAGATCTCGACTCTGGCCGCGGAAGCCTAAGACTTCATTCAATACAGCGTAGTGCAGTCGGGAACGCAAATGGCAATTGCATCATCCACTCTACGATTCATGTAAGAAAACGACATAATTCGGAACAAGGTCTAAAAAATTCCACCATTGATATAATTTTTCCTTTCTCGTTCAAATTCAAAACAGAGAGCTACCCAAGCACATAAATATTTGATTTTTTAAAATGCTCCGCAATAACGTGCACCTACGTAGATCAGCAAAAGTGTTTACTAACAGCAAGATTTTTTTTCCATTCCGACACCCGAACCCAATTCCTCAGAGTTAACGTGCTAGAGTTGATGCCACTACACTACACAAGCGAAGTGCGCTGGACAGATCGTTTTTCGGCGCACGATAACAACTTTTCTTCTTAAGAAGAATTCGTATGGCGAGAAAGTACTCATAATTTCGGAACCGTTAGGGACATGTAAGTTGACCGCATGGGTTCTGGTTAAATTGTATTACAATTTAATGTTGAAATATTCATAATGTTACGTAAATTTGTTCATACAAATTTACACAAGGCAACGATTGATTTGGCGTGACATACGTTTCAGAAATCGAAAAACAGAGTTGAAAAAATGTTTAAAAGTTGCAAATTCAAAAGCACAAATAGACAAGTCCTGTATATTTATCTGCAATGATCCTATTTGTGAGTAGAAGTATTACAAAGAATTTTTAATAAAGTTTCTACAAAATTCAGTAGGTTTTTCTCCAACACGTTCATCAAATTAAAATCCCTGGCTGGTCGAAGCTGGCCCGTTCCGATGCGAAAGCACTCAGTCCTAGCATGCTTTAACCAGCTCGGCCATTCGAGTGACGGACTGAATTCTTATATATTAGTCAAAACGTATTTGTATCTGTTCTAGCATTAGGAAGCCAGTAATTGAGAAACTGGGAATCACAAGTCTTTTGGGCGACAAAAAAAGGCAGCTGTGAAACATAAGGCTTTTTCCAAATACTAGACCAGACTAAAGAAATTAGAAAACTAACTATTGCGAGAAAGTCTGTCCCAATACCACTGTATAATAACGTCCGTTATAACATATGTGGAGAAAATTTAAAGAAAATTTGGAGCGGTTTTAGAGAAAAAAATCGTAAATTATGCAAAAACTACTCGGTTTTCAGAAAATTATAAATTATATTTTTTAAAGAGCTAATTTTGTACAATAGACTTTGTCTGAAGCAAAAAATCTAAGTCTACAATTTTGTAGTTTAAAAAATATTTTGAATTTTCGAAAAACTAAGCGATACCCGGAAATAGGACTAGCACCATATTTTTAAAATCTCTTATTACATAAGTGAAGAAAATGTAAAGAAACCAATTTGGAGCGGTTTTTGAGAACAAAGTTTTGGTAAACTTCAAGTGCAATTTACGCCAAAACTACTCGTTTTTTTTCTAAAAAAATGTGTACATGACGTTATTTAAAATGTTAATTTTGTACAAGCGACTTTGTGTGAGGCAAAAATCTCTACCTTGAATTTTGCAGTTTTGAAATTCTTTTTTGCGATTTTCGAAAAATGGGGAAATAACGGGAAATGATACCTGCATCGTTTCTCTTCAACGTCCTTCGTGCTACTCAACAACAAAAATTTTGTCAATAAATTTGGAGCCATTTTTTTTCTTTTTCTTTTTGAAAACTTTGGTTTGGGTATATCGGTTTTAAATTCCAGGAATCTTGACATCAGCCAAAACGATTACAGAATATCAATTTTGAAGAAAATCGGTTGAACGGTTTAGGCGTTAGCGTTGATCACAGACGGACAGACATAGATGGACGTTTTGCTGTGAATCGATTTTTTCGGTATCAAGAGCCATCAAAACATGGATTCTGGCTACACCACGAGTTAAATGATTTTTTTTTCTAAATTTAGCAACCAGATTTATCCACTTTTTCGTTACCAGAGTCCGACAATAGGCGTTTTTTCTGGCAAAAATTCATCGGTTTCTGTCGCACTGTAAATTGAACTTTTTCTTCTTACGAAGTTTTCGTAAGGAGAGAAAGTAAAAAGCACCCAATTTACACCATTCAAATGCTTTTTACTTTCTCGGTCGGTTTCTCTCGGCAAAAACGTTCCGGTTTGAAAACACTTTTGCTGGTTTATGTAGTAGTATAATATTGCGGAGCATTTAGGAACAATGCGAGAATGTATGGACTTTGGCCAGCTCCACTAGTTTATTTTTGTGTTAATTTAACATACACTTATTTTTTTTGCATACCCTTTTTTTCTTTAAACAATTTACTTGTTTCTGGAGTGTTTATATGTTTCTGAAAGAAAATTATTTTTCAAGGAGTTTATTAGACAAAAATGTGCTTAAAATTGTCTTAAGAGCTTGTTTTCGAAGTTTCGCCGTTTCCTCCCGTGGACACCCTCAATAGCAACAGGATTTATCCGCTGTTACCAGGTCCTGGCAATAGGGTTTTTACAGCCGAAATTCATTTTTTTCCGCGTGAACTGCGCCGTGCGTCTTTCTCTTCTAACGAAGTAGTGCCAGAAAGTAAAAAAATACATATGCGTTTGGTGTGGGTGAAAAGACCGTTTGCAACTTAGCTAAATGAAAAAATTACATTTTCAAGTCATATCTTCTGCAGAATCGACTTCTGGGTTATCAAATACAAGAAAAACTATGAAAAAATCATTATCATCTGACACGTAATCTGCACTTTCTCAATGGTTCAAACAGAAGCGTGCTGAACGAATTCCGATCTCTGGGCGCAAAATGGTTTCTTGAAAATTTGAAAACTAAGGAAACATTTAAGGCTTCATCGGTTTTGTTATTTATGTTCAATAATGGACATGTTAAATATCTTGCTTGACATCCAATGCTAATTCTCTGAGTGGAGAGTTGACTTCCTCAACGCTTTTAATGGGAAATGCAATTCATTGCTTTCAACATTGAATCAGTCCCCTGAACAACGCAGATGAGTCTCCTACACTCGCTACACTCGAAATCCCACGCTGCGCGGCCTGGAAATTCAGATCCTGGACACAAATCTAGCAATGTACGACTGACCATTATGACGTGATTAGATACAATTAACTGTATTAATTGGGAAAGCTAGGAAACCAAGGAACAGAACAGATATTTTTCAAGTGACTATATTACAACTACCCAGAAGCTTCGTTGAACTCGGTTTGTTTTCGTGAAGGATTGTTCAAAGTTTCGTAACAACTGTAACAAAATTTGAGGATGTCAAAGGGTTACCTAATTACCTAAAACAGCTCTTCTTCTGTTTGATAATGCTCCTTGGTGCCGCTCAAAATCTACCCTAAAAGCAAAGGACGGTGCAATTTTGTCTATCATCTTCTACCTAACGTGATTTCCTTCAATGAATCGTGTCTATGAATCAAGACGAGATTACCTGTTTCAAACGAAGGTAAAAAGGTTTTTCTCTGCTTTCTGTTACTAGAAATGTTTTGATTCAATGAAGGAACTTCGAAAAATGTAGACCATAAAATATTTCGCAGAATGTGATGCTTGGGAAACGTGCATGTAGATACGTTAAGACATTGCTGGGCGAAAAACATTGATCAAAGCTATGACGGCGAAGAAAATACAGAAGCTTCGTCGAGGTGACACTGACATAGCAGCTAGTTATGGTAGCGCAAGTTGTACGCAACCTACTTCACAACAGGATGATTCCGAGGACAATGAGTGAACGTTATGCCAAGTTTAGAGCTAAAGCCTCAAAAGGTAGATAAGCTAAGCCATAGAAGGAGTTGAAATTCTCCCAACCGTTTCCGAACAGGAATATTTTGACTTGCATGACGTCATGAATTTGAGGGAAACAAAAAAGCGGCCCTTCCCTCTAATTTCCGGGTAATCGAGGTTCTTTATTTATTTATTTACGCCAAAAACAGATAAAAACTGTGACGAGCTATCGGGAAAAATGAAATTTGTGCACAATGTTAAAATGAAAGTTTTGTGCACAGTTTTGTGCACAATGTTGAAATGAAAAATGAAATTTGTACACAATTTGTGCAAAATGTTATTCATTTTTCTCAAAGCTTTCATGTCACTTTAACGCATCCTTTTTTTCTTAAAAGGAGAAAATTGTTCGTTTCATGGAAAAGTAATATTGGATAACACAAGGAAATACAACGTGCAAAAACAAAGGCGCCCTTTCTTTTATTTCTAAACAGCGTAACTTAATACACGGTTTCCACGTATACTTTCGAAAATACAAAAGGTTTTTAAAATTCATGTACATCCGTTAACTCACATTTTTAATGCTTCTTTATGTACGGTAATATTTCCAGATATTTTCATAATAGCTAAGAATCTTCAAAAATGGCAACAAAAATTGAATTCAAACTCATAGCCCAATATCCCTTTCATTATTTTTTTTCATGAATATTAGAGAGACTTTTCTACGTACGAATGGAAATATTTCTCAGAAAATACGAAAGCTTTCGACCCTCAACATGGATTTCGAAAATAAAAATTTAAGGGAATGGCCATTTTCTTTTCTTAAAGACGTTGCTTTATCAATGGGTGAAAATGAAGCACTTATTGGAATATTTTTAGATCATTCAAAAGCTTTTGCGTCATTGATCATTACATTTTGCTTTGAAAATGTATTTTTGATTTAATTCATTTATTTCTATTAAAGAACAGTAAAAACTGTTTGCGACATATAGAGGAGAAGTTATCGGTGCACTCCTTGAGTTGCAGAATCTTTTCCCCAGACGTTTACTCTACTTGTGCTGACAAAGAGAGGTCAGCACCGTTTAAAAAAACTAGACATTTTTGCTCCCGAGCTGTAGAAACTTATGATCATCAGTAAACGAAATACAGATTTGTTTCTTTGCATCGGTAACAAAATAACACACACATACACCCTCTCTACTCCGCTAGCAAAAGGAGAGCTCAACAAAACATGCGCATAGTAAAGCTACATTTATGTCCAGAAACGAAACAAGGGGCCATATCAGCATTTTCTGAGTGGATGAGGGAAGACGGACAAAAAAACCTGGTTGAGATGAGGTGCATTGACCAAGAAGTTGAAGATCATTCTTTTAACAGGCATATATTACCTTTCTGGAAATTATAAAACACGAACGCTGACAATGGGCTAAATGTCTTCCCTAAAATAAATATTTTTTTCCATTTCCGGAAAGTTGAGAATGCTGACGAATCAGTAGCCGTAACGTAGGGATTTTCCACTGGCTCATACATGGGTCACGTGGTAGCGATGAGAATGTTAGTGAACGTAGACGGGAGCAAGAAAGCATAATAGGATGACTCGGAGACCGGATCTGAAAAGCACATGTTTGCAAGTAACGGCACATCTTCCTCAGTTCGACTCGTCTGTACGACTTATGAACGTTCTCTAAAGCGACCAATGTGTAGTTTCTAGTTTGTCCATACACGAATAGAAATAAAAGGCACTCACCCTCCCCCCAGCAGTAGGGCAAGGGCTCTGCAGCTCTTGCAGCAGCCTCTTCCGCAGCGTCGCCGGGCAGCCGGGCAGCCGCAGCCCCAGGGGCAGGCGCTCGGGCGCTCGCGGGCAGCTGCGCGGCAGAGGCCCACACGCACTCACACGCGGGCCCAAAGAGGCACCCGCGTCACTCATGCTCAGAGAAAACACACTTTTCTGGTGGGAAACACACTTCTCGCTTACTTTGTTCAGTGCTGAATGTCGGAGGTGTGAATAGGGCAAAGACAACACAAGACAATCGCATTTTAAGAAATAAAATTTGAAGGCTTCCCGATTGCTTCAAACCTCAAGAACAGGGCTTTCCAACTGGCGGCTCGCGACTGCTTTGAAAAATTGTATTATACCAACGAAATACAATACAATTGCACAATTCATCTTATTTTTATTTAATGATATATTAATTTTCTCGTATGTACATTAATCATTAAGTATGTTGAATAAAAGTCGTATCTAATGTATATTTGTTTCGGTATAATCTATAGTTGTTAGGGTAAAAAAGCATCTTAAATTACGGTGCGGCCCATTGCTTAACTATAATTTGATATATAGCCCATAAGCCGTGCTAAGTTGGACAGCCCTGCTCTAGAACGAACAGATTATCACTGCTAGTGGTGTAAGTTGATGTACTGCTGAGTGGACTCTTGACATCTCACTTACATTTTCCTTTGATAGCGAAGGACCACTGGGGGTAATACTTACAGACAAGCCACCAGTCTTATGAATTCTGTAAGGAAGGTTTAGGTGCTGTCATTGTCACAAGTGAAATTATTGAAATGGAATTAAATATCTGTATTATAAAAAATAACAAGTTACAATAAAAGGTGGTGCACCTAATAACTAAATTAGCATTGAATACAGATAAATGAAAATTAGATTTGACTATAAGAGTTATGTGCGTGACTTGTGATCTGTGCTCCGAGGTTCCGCGCAGCCGGTTGTATGACGTCACAGCTGTGGGCAGGTTCTGGCAGGCACTAGATTGGAGGGGGTTTGCAAGTCCAGACGGCGTCTGGGAGGCGGCCGACGTGTTGCAGAAGAACCATCAGCGGCACAATGCCACCAAATCCAGTATAGCAACCCTATTATTACGGTGGCACAGCAAGGAGCAGAAAAGCAAACGTTGCACAGCGAATTGAATTGTAATGTTGCATGTGAGTTCAGTTACATATTAATTATCACTGCGTTATGCATGTGTTAAGATGCGTATTCCATGTATGCTAGTAATGGAACAGTTACACAGGTCACTGAATTAACACAGTTTGTAGATAATGGCATAAGACACAGTTCGCAGTAACACAGTTATACAGCCACGAGGCCGTGATACAGGTTCAGCTCGTGGCAAAATTGCACATCGTGAAAGAAATATTCACTATCATATATCGAGACATGGAATGTATGTTACGTCGCACTTAACAATAGCTATGATACGACAAGCAATGTTTAAGCGTGTATTTGCAATATTGCGTCATACACGAAGCAGGGAGTGACGCGGAGTGCGGTCCGCGATGTGCGATGCCTGACTCAATACACAAGACTGTCTTTGAGTGTAAATGCTGTCTGGCGGCCAGGCGCCCTTGGCGCGCAAAGTTAGGAATGGCCAATCAGGAGCCACGTAACATTATGACAAATGTTAGATTTGCGTTAATAATTGAAGTGTATTACAATAAAATGCATGTTATTAAATACTAAAATTTTACATGTATGTTGCATGATTAGGATTGTAACGAATGTGAAATTGCGTCTGCAGATTCAAATATTCTCGGAACGAGGAACTGGGGGCGGTAGGCTTGGCGAAACTGCCGGCTGATGTGCTTATGTCGAAATTCCAAGAACTGAACCGTTGAGAACATGGACTTGTGAATGCTGTTAAATTAACATAAATACAGAATAAGAAAATAAATAAAATACAAAATGAAATGTACGAACAAGTGGTGAAGGCTAGAAAGGAGATTTACTTATTTTCCTATTTGTTATATTTAAAGGAGAGTTTACATCTTAATACTATTAGAATTGCAATAATGTTACTTGAGCTGATCCGAAGGTCCGGATCGCTAAAGCAAAAGTGCAGTGGCGATCTCGGACCAAAGGATTGCGGGTTCGAGTCCCACCTCGTGTATAGTTGTGTTGTGTGTGCTGACAAACTTGGGATAAAAAATGGAATCAGCATTAAAATGCGTATTTGCGTAGGGAGAATCAGCATTAAAATGCTTATTCCCCCATTGAAAACGTAATGTGACCTACTCCAATAATGAAATGTGAACCCCGGTGGGATGCATGTATCGCGTGGCCTCATGATGGCCAAGTCGCGAAACAAACAAAAGATGTTACTTGAAGAGTAACTTTTTTAATTTAGCGCCTGATAGACATTCAGAAGGCAGTGTATCGAGTGGCCATCATCGAGACAACTCTAACAGTTATCAAACTTTTGCAAATTTCAAGTGGCCACTGCTGAAAGAAAATCGGGATTTGGAAATAAAATATTAAGTAAAATAAAAAATTGAACAAATTCAAAATTCCCAATATTCGTAAAAGCAATCAAAATCTAATGAATTATGCACATCACATATGTCTATGTTAATTGTACAACTTTTATTTCCTTCTTTGTATTTATTCAGTTACAAAGCGTCAACCGACGCCTTACAGTTCCTGGAACCACCGCCACCGTTGCCCGCCTTGCTTCATTCCGAGAACCATTGCGGTGAATCTAAATTGTGCGTAGTTTTGCATTCATTATGAGCTTGACCTCACATGATGCATCACAAATTTAACACTTAATAACTTGCATTTTATGTAATTCATTTTAATTAATAATTTAAGATACAACTCTCCTTGCAATAGAATACGCGCGCTGATTGGCTGCCCTCAGTCTCCGCGCGAACGCCACCTCTCACGCCAAAACGGTGCTTTCTCGAAGAGTCAGTAGTGCGCGAACAGTCACGAGAAGCAGGCGTTCATGCGCTCTCCATACGTAACTTGTAACTCATATGCATATGTAAGTTTCACAGTTTTTTCTCTATTGTTCAGTGTCATACGACAATAACCATGTACTGTGCATCATTGACATTAAGTGTGTCGCTCACTTACTTTGCTTCATACGTAACGTGCATTTCATACCCGTGTGCGAGACTTTCAATTTCTTATCTACTGTTGAAACTTACACGACAAACTGCTCAATACCATTAGCTACGCTAAATGTAACTATTATTTCAAGTGAACTACTGCTTGTAAATCATGAACTGCATTTTTAATGCATGAACTGCGTGCTTAATGCATTTTTTCTACTGTTATTCGTAACAGCGACCTTATAGTTACACTGTGACCCAGTACTTCTACGCAGTGTAATATTGATGCTGTAATTTTACCATATGTGTTTGCCTCCAACAAAATGGTTGTGTTTGTACATTCAATTCAACGCTTTAGTTTCCGGTATGATATTGTTGCATCATACTGAGTGCGCCTTGCATAACGATGGCGTCGTTAGTAAATCCATCGCGAAAACTCTGCAGGCAAGATACGTGGTCTTATCTGCCACTTGCGACAACATCGTTGCAGCAGTCCTGCCAACGCGCTCTTGCTGCTACCAGTGAACAGCTGATCTCCACAACCTTGTATAAGCGTTTGTAATCATTAGTACTATGTTCAGTTACATCAACAGCTTCATATTCATTCGAGCTCAATTCTTACTCAAATTCTTGCCAGATGTTATGTAAAAATTTTGTATGCCAAATTCTAATACAATTATATGTATTCATTCCACATGCTTCCAATTTCATTTGTGGTAATGACAGCACCTGAAAATATTTTCAGGAACGCGAGACTGCTGACTCGTGTGGTAAGTATCAATTCCCAGTGTTCCTCCATGTAGCAACCAGCGGATGTAGGTGACAGTGCAATTTATTAATCTCACATATAGTCTCCTAACCACAGCGCGCTGATCCTACCCGCAATTTTTAGATTGTGAATCTATTTAGAAAGAGGAATGCCAATCGCCCATTGAACATATGGTAGATTTTAAGAACAGGGTTCGGCTCCTATTGACGCGCACGATTCGGTTCCGAACGAGTCACTCGCGGCGCCGCCACAGTGTGCCCGGCCACACGGCCACGTGGCCAACGCACTTTCGTGTGGAATCGTGACGCTTCGCTACCCGTGTCCAAGTTGAGGACGAGGCTCGGGCCTTCGGCCCTCGCGTTAACATAAAACATCCTTGAGTCTGTCCAACGCATAATTACCAACGCATTTTATGCATTTAACATTATGCATGCAACGCATTTTATGCATTTAACCATTGTAATTCTCCATTACACATTCGCACCACACCGCACAATGCACAATGCAAGCAGTGCTCCCTGAGTGATCCGTTCTCGTGGTCCGCGCGAGTGAACCATGCGCAAGTGAACCGTGCGCCGTTGTTTTAGTGAGCCGAACCCTGTCCTTAAAATCAGCCGAACATATTTTAAGTATCTGAATGTTTAAACCTTAATCTCTAAGATTTGCCTAATCAATTCTTTTAGAACTGATAATGTCTTTAAATAAAAGAAAACAACTCTGTGTGCTAAATGTTTGTCTTTTGAATTCTAGTCTGTCTTTAAAGCTGATGGCATGTGCGTTTCGTGACAAACTACAAAAAATACGAGACAGACAAAAGTCAAGTTTTAATTCAAGTCATAATTTGTATTAGACCTTTCTGAAAATTCAATATTAATAAATAATTAATATGCCTTTTTGTTGAAAGGCTATTTGTTGTTTATTATTTATTTTGATTAAATTGGGTCGTCCTTGGTTTTTCGATTTTAAGTAACTAAATAAAGGGCCTCCCCGTGGCCTTTGCATACCTGCTGCTGCTGCTGCTGCTGGAGCTGTGAAGGCAGCGCTGGGGCGCTCTGCGGATTCGCGAGCCCGGGAGCGTCGTCGTCGAGCTCATCGACGTCCACCCAGCACGGCAGGTCAAAGGGCCCTGCGCGACAATGCCCAAGCCGTTGAGGCCCAGCAGACAGCAGGATGATCTCATGAGATGGTAGCGATGGTGTTGAGGAGATGGATGGACAATACTTCTCGATTGAAAGGCAGGAAAACGGGAGAACCGTTGGAGGTCAGTGTTGCCCCTGCGGATTGGCCGAGGCCCGATGCCGCGTCTCTGCGCTAGAAGGGGGATGGCACTCTTTCCCTATGTTCTCTCTCTCTCTCCCCCCCCTTCTCCCTCCTCTATCTCTTTCTCACTTTATCTTTCTTTTTCTCGGCAACTTACCCACCTCTTTGTGGTCCTCGCCGCTTGCAATACGCCGCGAGACCAAAGATCCATTCGCATTGGAAATTGAGATGTACACGCGACGACAAAAATAGGCATTCACCATCACCACAAACATAAACGATAAGACAAGTCACTGAATGATATGTAATGAAACATCAAACGGGCAGTATTTATTCCATATATTTTATTATTTCGACTGTTCTCTATTATTTTGAGCAGTTTCTGCACTGACTGCAAGACATGCTCTGTAACTGTCATGGACAAGCAAATCAGTATTGTTCCCCTTAGTAACATTAGATCTGTTTATTACAGTGAAAAAGATTCACAATCTCTAGAATTGCACGTAATTAGTTAATGAGCAATTGGTAGGAAAATGGGTGTGCTTAGGTCGCAACAGTCGCCTCCGGGGAAAATGGCCTTCGCGGCGTCAAGACTGTTGCGTGGAGAGAGAAGGCTGAGAGGGGTGGCTATGAGGGATAAGAGGCCTAACTACTGCATTCCAGGGTCTTGACACAAAAGTCACATTAAAAAACACCAATTTTACCGATCAGAATGAGAGATTTTTTTCCATTGATATATCTGCATTTAACTTGTCTTCTTTAGCAATAAATATCATTTTCAAAGTTGACAAGAATGCAACCACAGGCTCTTTGTTGGTAAATTTCATTTTTAATTAAGATGATTATTCGTCCACTTCGCAATCATACCTCTACTGCTCGTCATAAATGGAAAAGAAAACAGTACACTGCCGTCTTCTGCCGTGGATTTTCAAGTTTGAGGCAGCACGTGTCGTCATAAAGTGAGAAACTCTCCAATCAGTATTAGCAGTCGAGACTGCAGATGTATGTTTGTGTGAAAGTTTAGTAAATTGGCACTGATAGTCTGTTTAGAGTGTTTCAAAATTTGTATTGCTTTGTTCTTTTGGTACGTGTTTAAATAAGACGTTTATGAAGAGTAAACGCAAAGAGAGAATGTCTACCTATCTATTATTTGATGAATTAATCAAGATATTACAATAAACATCTTTAAGCATTCATTCCCTTCCCTTGTTTTAAAATATCTGGTTTCTACCATAACACACTCAGATCAATTCTTGTAAGTTTGAAAAGGACCTTTATTATTATCGGCCTTCCGCTACAAATAATTTTTATTTTGTTCTTTTCAATGAACGTTGCTTTGAAATTTCATTAGAAGAAAAGCTCAATTCAGATGAACATATGGGATAAAACCTCTTTCTGATCGTTAATATTGATGTTTGTTCATATGATCTTCGTGTCAAGACCATGAATTGCTGTAGTTCCGCTTCTATCCCCCACGGCCACCCCTCTCACACTCCTTGTTTCCATGAAACAGTCTTGACGCCGCGAATGTCTTTCACCAACAGTTCACCAACGGCGACTGTTGCAAGGGCTGCTACACGAAATATGGTCCGTTTCATTCAAAATCACATATTGTCTAATTTATACGCAAATTACTATCAAAATACTAGCATATGATACATCATTTTATTCCTCTTTTCATGATCTATCCATTGCTGGTGAGAAAAATATATAGTTCTTTTTAAAAAATCAAAAATTATTAAATTTCTTGGAAAATAAAAGTATTATGTACAATTTCTCTATGGCATGTAACTTGCCCAGTGATTCCGCATTATTCGGCGAAAACTATTTCGATATCCTGAACAGTTTAAAAGTTGTGGGGGTGGTCCATAGTTGGTGGGACACCTGTATAACGCAGGTTCCATTTTGGTTGAACTCTTAATTTTCGAAAATTGCAAAAGTTATAAATAATTAGAGCTAGTATGTGCTGTTGTAATGCCACTAGCTTCGACCGTAGAATAGATTTTTTCGCGCGAAACAGCCGTTTTCCGCTGTAGCATTACAATATCCGATGTTTACTATCTTAATATGCAGTAGGCGAGAAAGTAAAAATTGATCACTCAAGCCCGGAAGTTTGGCGAAATGCCTTTTTATAATTGTTATGATTTTATGACTTTTAACAATAGAAATCACTAAATTGTACTTTTGCGATTGTTTTAGTAGATTTTCATTTTGCCTTTTGGATCTCTTTTAGCATCTGATGCCTATTTTTGACATTTTGTGTTATTCGTGTGTTTTTCTGCCTTTTTGAGTTTTTTCATCATTATTTTCCTTTTACCTCCTGTCACCAATCTCTATGAAGCTGGAAACGTACCTGGGTCATTCCATGCAAAATTTCAGGTTTTCTGACAGTGAGTCTCAGATTTTTTTCATATTTTATTACATTAATCTACAAATGATGAACAGTTAAAAGACAATTTATGGAATTAATATCTTTAGCAGTTTAGCAACAATTACGGGTTAAACATGGACGATGACACAATACACTCAATAATGAAAATAATTATGACGATCATAAAATGAATAAAACTTTAAAAACGGGTACATTACTTTAAAGATAAATGATCATATTTTAAGCAGTTGATAATATATTAAGGATTGAGGTATTTGTTTATAATAAAAAATGCTAATAAATTAAACAAATACATTTTTCTTCAAAAGTAATATTTTCTTTTCTTTCATATTTTACACACTGCAAGATGAACCAATAAATAACCATTCTGCAAACTGTCGCGATGGAATCTTGAAAAATGCGTAAGTTATTAAATAAAAAGTATACGCGCATTTTGCTCTTAAGGTTGAAAGTCGCGTGCCTTTGCCCAGCGAGGGGTGACGCAAGGTCGTAGGCAGGCACCGCCAAGTTCATTCCCTAGGGATATCCATCGATGCCTTCGAAGGGATCCTGACACCAGTTTACAGGCTTAGTTTTCGCGTGTTACTGTTCAATGATACATCGTGAAAGAAAATGTCAAAGATTGTGAATACGTTTAACAGGCTTTGGTGCTGCAATCCATTCGGACTTGAGAAGCACAAAAGTCGGGTGGGTAAGAGAAAGATAACAGAGGCGAAGCGGAAGAAAATATCAAATTTAGTGGCAGGAGAAGCAATATGCGTTCTGTGTCGTCACAAAATATCCCAAATGCCCAATGCAGATCTTAGTGACTCAACTGAAACAGACAGTGAAGTGAAAACGTCAACTGAAGAGGAGTACGTAGCCCCAGAAGGTGCAGAGGAAGCCACAATCAGAAATGAAAACATTTTGAATCGTCTGGGTCAATCATCATTGTCATTGCGAAAACAAACCCGAGAGAAATCGTAGGCAAGGAGAAAGGTGAGTGTCGTAAGTAAAACAGTTTCTGAATCATTTCATGTGAGTACAGAAAGCATTGAAGGAGAAAAAACGTTGACACCATTCTAAGAAAATTTTCAAATGTGAAAAATCTAATGATAATACATGATTTTAACGTGTTTACCAAAAAGTTGGAGTAAACAAAAGATAATGGTCGAATTTGGCGTATCTCTTCATGTAGCTCGTACGGCAAAATTAACACCTCGAGAAGTAGTTTTGCGAAATCCACCATCGTGCCGCGGAGTAAAAAAGTAACGCCGAGTGCTGACGAAGAGGGCTGGGCTCTAGCAGCTGAGTTCGTTCACGGAGCGCCGGAAAGATACTTTTATTCATAACTTTAAAAACATTCAAGATTCCATTATGAAATTTACAGAGTAGCTTGAAAGTAGTTTCAGCAATTTTTCTTCCAAAATTCAAGAATTTAAAAATATTACATTTCCATTTATTGCATTTTTTAGAATTTGTTTACTTCCTAATTGTTAAAGACTCACGGTAAAAAAATATCTTTAGCGTTAAATTATCCTTTACATCTTTTCTACAAATAGTGTCACTTCATATTTTTGCTTGTTTGCATATCATTGGAAAAAAATCATAACGGAAGGTCTACAGACTGCTAACCTAATATTTCAAGTGACCATTGTTGCTAAACAATGGCTGATGAGACAAAAATATTGTACCTGGTTCATGCAGGTATCATGATAAGTAAGATGGCAAAATATTTTTAAATTCTGAGATGTAGTGTCAGATTTCCTACTTTTTTGCATGGAATGACCCACCTGCAAGTCCGGAAAACATGAAGGCACAGTCGTGTATTGCCTTTCTATGGACGCGGAGGGTTCAGTGTGAGGTTGTGTTAAAATTCTGAATGAGAAAGGAAGGTGATATTAGTGAAGATTTTTTATATTTTTCATTGATGTTTATAGACTTGTTCACTCACAATAAATCTCATCCCATGTTTGTGTATGGCCTCGGAACCTTTTTGAGGACTGAGCTGTCTGTACCCCTTCTCAGTTCCTTCTTGTTTTCTTTTCTCTTGTGGCCATTAGATAAGTGCGAAGAACGCAATCTACAATTCCGTTTTCACTGATACGATTTCAAGATTCAAAAGGGCGTCAACAATAGCATTTCGTAGAGACAGCGTCACGAGTAAAATAAATTTGTAGTCGTCATACCGGATGCAATCAAGATTATAAAAAAAAGGTAGTTTTCTTCCACGTGAGTACTAATGTAAATTTTTGAGTTAGAATAAAATGTAAATCATTTTAATTATTAATGTTTTACAACAATTCCATTTAAAAGGTGAATTTTTAACGTTTCCTGTGTTTTTACACCCCGTGTTCTGGGGAGGAGCTTACCTGGGTCCGGGCGTCTCGCCATCCTGCGGCTGGCTGCGCTGAAGCTCCTCAGTCGTTTCGCTTTCTCGCTCAATGGAAGGGCGAGCGGTGCAAGTGCCGAGTCTTCTCAAGGCTTCTTGAATCGCTCAGCCCACTTCCCTTCTGAAAACACACCACACCACTCAACACAAAGGGGAGGAAGAAGCTCGTTAATGAACGAAAGCTCAGCTCGATGACACGTAAAAATGTACAATGTACACGAACGCAAACAATATAGTTGAGAGAAATCTGTCAAATAAGAGGTCTTAGGGTTTGAGGACCGACTGAGGTGGCAGAAATTTCAATGCTACTTAGATAACTAGGTCCCAGGCGAATGCAGGATTAGAACCTTAAGGCTAAATGTACCGAAAAAAACTTGTAGGAAAATTCAATAGATCGCAGCACCATCAGCAGGAATTTACTTTACCGATAACGTCTGAACAAATGGTCCGATTTGCGATCTGTAAACGGCATTTGACTCCTGTTTATAATAGAACTTACGCTACGAAGCCCTTTTTCAAAAAAAAAACTAGCAGAAACTCGATTTTTAAAATTTTTCTCGTACTTCCGGGAACAATTTCAAAAATGTGGGCTTATAGCGCGATGGCGACACGCTTCCAGAATCCAACGCCGTGTCAAACATGCAAATCGGATAAATAGGAGCGACGGTAAGTGAAATTTCGAAAAATACCTCACCCCACTCCCCCTTCCCTTTCCCCTTCCACGCCGCCGGGACATCCGCCCCTTGTGGGCCGGGCGGCGCACAGTGGGCTAAATGGCGATTCTAGACGGAACTAGCCTTAAATCTTTTGTTTAAAGTGATTCTAGGGAATGTAAACGGTTGTTAAGGTTGAGAAATTAATACACATTAAATATACTTCAGTTTTACTCATTAATGATTATAATTACTAATGAATACAAATTATTATTATTATTAATGAATTGTGTTCGAAATATTTTTAAAAATATTATGACTTCTCCGAACGCAAATATATTTTATTCTCCATAACTAAATCAAAACATAAATGAATTTATTAATCTTTTATTTTATATTGCACAATTTCTAAAAGATTTATTTAATTTTTCACAATTGATAAGAAATGTTTTTCTTACTTCTTCTCCTTCTTCTTCTTCAGTTTATGACGTTTATGTTTCACATAAAAGACACCAATCATAAATTTTTATTGCAGATTAACCCTTTTCTAACCCACTGTTTGTGTATACTTGTCTTTTACACACTACCCATATTGACCCCTTAAACAATTTCATTGCTACTTAAATTTAATGTTCTTATATCTTTCATTGCTTTGGTTGATTCACACCATTTCCTCTGACAATTTGACATTACAACATTACAATTGGCCAACAAGAATCCAACAATTAATAAGAGTCAGTCCTCTGATAATGCGACCAGTTGTAGTCATCTCCTGGATCATGTTGGCCGCATCTCTTTTACCCGATGTATGCAGTGATTGCCTCGCTGCATACACAATTTCTTCCTTCGAGTGCGACGTAAGTAATGTTTCGATGCGGTTTCTTTACCCTCCCCAGTACACTCATTAAAACTTTACCTCGGCCGGCTTGCACCTGAACTAGTAGATTGCGTAGCTTCAATCAGTTTAGGTGTTATTGCCCTGTATACCACTTCCGGAAACTGAATTACAGCATCTAGCCACCCAGAATACTTTTTAATGAAATGATGCTCGACGTGGTCGCATTTTCTCCACCTACTTAAAAAATGTTTTAAAATACTCTTACAGCATCTTTAAGGTATTTCTCCATTGTTTTTTCTCACTCTTGAAAACCTAATCTATTCTTTACAAAAGATATTAGCTCTGCTTTCATGTCCCCTCTCTCGCGCGAAACGGGAAACAGATTACGATAGGTGACTACTGGATGCGCGCCATCGTATGAAATAAAACATAATATCCTCATCTGGACGTGAAACTTAGTGCATCATAAAGTAAAGACACGAAGCTATTTAGTGACATATGTTTTACTGTAATGCAAGTTAATTTACATTGTTGAAAATCTACTTGAAAATCGGGAAAATGAAAAATTTAGGTCTCGCGCAACGCCTACTTTACAGCTTATTTTACGAAGAGAGAAGCAAAAAATTGAAATTATACCACTACTGTTGAAAAGTACATATTTCACTGAACATATTCCATATAGCAGAGTTTCGCATTCGCCTTTCATTGAGATCTGAGCGCGTTTGATTCTTCGAGTGGCTGCAGAGCGACTGCCTCACGCAGCGCTTCCTTCAAGATATGATAAGTAATCCACTTCCCCAGCGTAGCAAACGTGAGCCGAAAAAATAAACCAACTCTCAAATATCATTCTACTAACATCAGTGATCAAATTCACTAACACAAAAAGTCGATATTAAAATGTTAGGGAGGGGGGTCTAGTTCGCCTAGATTGGCCATTTAGCCCTCTGTGCGGCGCGGCGAAGCCGGCACGGGCGAGCCGGCGCGGCGACGGGCTCGAAACGGGCACGATGCAACAAATTCTCTACTCACTACAAATTGTACAGCATTTGGTGCAAAACTAAATATTTGCCTGCGAATATCAACATAAATTAGACAATTATAACTCCTTTTCATACAGCTCCATTAGGTCACAACAATGACACTAATTCACAGATATTCGCGAGCGCAAAGTGAATTCCATTGTTGCAGACCCTGCATTGTCGCTATTCTGAGAGCTATTAATTCTTTTTACGTATTTCAAATATTTCAAAATAAACAATTTCTAAAATATTAATGTGTAAGTCTATAACAAAGTTCAAATGTAAAAAACGAAGAAAGAAATAATATACAAAATTGCACATTCTAATTTACGACGCATCCAGCTGTCCGAAGCGCAGTAAATTTACAGCGGCCTATTACGTTTGTCACAAAATTAAAGAAAAACTACTCGTATTTTGAAAAAATTAAGCATGACCGTATTTATTTTATTTATTTATTTGTCAAAAAACAGAAACAGAATGGCACAGACTTTCCCGTATTAGTTTTCTATTTTCCTGGGTCTTCGCTAGCTATTTGGAATTGCCACATACTCTTTCTTGCCAGCTACCATCTATCATCGCCAAAAGTACATTTTTTTTGTCATTTTCTTAATTTTTCGGTTTCCTATTGGTAGAACAGAAACATTAATTTTAGAATATTAAAGAACATAAAAACCTAGCCGTAAATGGCAATTTTCTTTTAAAAATTATGTGCCGTTTAAGAGAAAATGGCGTTTTAGCACTACTAAAAATGCGAAATTTGAAGCTCATTTTTACAGAACATTTTTGAGTTTTCAAAATACTTTATTTGAAGTTATTTGAAGCACTTACACTCACAAATATAATCATCTTTACAAATTGCGGATAATGTGCATATTAAAGATGTGAGAGATCTTTCAAAAAATTTACATTTATATAATTTTTGAAAAAAACAAAAAAAACTCAAAATAAACTTCACGCTATACTAATGAGTGTAATTAGCATTATCCGTTACAAAAGTTTCAAGAAAAAAATTGCAGCCATATACGAGAAAATAACGTTTGAGCATTTCTGAAAATGCCGAAATTTGAGGTACTTTTCACAGAAAACGGTAGTGTTTTCGAGAAACTTTACTTGACATTATTTAAAGCATATATACTCGTAAATATAATAATGTAAAAAAATCGCCGATAATGTAAATATTAACGACGTGAGAGACAAGTAAAAAAAATTACATTTTTGTAATTTTTGAAAAAACCAACCAATAGACCAAAATGGCTTTTATGTCATTGATAGAGTACATTTACCACTATCCCTACCAAAAGTTTAAAGAAAAAATTTGGAGCCGTTTTTGAGAAAATTTTGTTTTTGTAATTTTTTAAAATTGCACATATTGCACGCAATATTGCACGAAAACTACCAAAATTGTGAAAAACATTTACATGACCTTTATTAAAGAACTCAATATGCAGAACAAATTTTATTTGAAGAAAAAATCTCTATCTTCAATTTTGTAGTTGGAGAAAGACGCCGAAAAAAATTCAAACTTTCACAATTTTCGAAAATTCAGAGCTGTACGTGAAAATCGGACCTATGCCATGTTAAAAAGTGTATTATCCTCTATTCATACAAGAAATTTAAAGAAAAAATTTGGAGCCGTTTTTGAGAAAATGTTGAAAATCCCCGGGGGGCTTCATATAAAGTACCCCCAAATTTTAAAGAATCTTTTTCAAAATCACAAAGCTTCGACTAGAATCAGATCGACTGGGGAATATCAATTTTGAAGAAAATCGACCGAACGGTTTAGGCGCTAGCGTTGACCACAGACGGACAGACGGACGGAATGCCGTCAATCGATTTTTAAGTATAAAGAAGCAACAAATCATGCATTTTGACCACACCACGAGATAGAGGATTTTTTTTCTTAATTTAGCAACTGGTTTTATCCACTTATTCGTTTTCGCGGCCCGGCAATAAATTTTTTCCGCCGAAAACTGGCCATTTTTTCGCGCAGCATTACATAACTTTCCCTATACTACGTATATCACTCCGTGTATACGTACGTATACGGGAAAGTAAAAATGAACTAATTGCGTAAGTATCACCCATATTCCATCTCCTCACATCGTATTTTAGATATATTTTACTTCTAAGATCTTCCATTACCATTTCACTACCGGAAAGAACAAGCAGAGATAACGCAAGAGCTCTTTTATCCTACGATTCGATTGATCATTTCAAAACGGCGTTTGTCACCTTGATAGAATTCACCTGTTTAATTCCCTCTTCCGAGAAAAACAGCCGAATAGAATTTTTAAAATGTTTTTATACTTGCGGACATATTTGAAAAAGTGGTAAAATAGCGCGCTGGCGAGATGCACCCTGAATCTAACGCCATATCATACACTGAAATCGGATAAATAGACTTGTCTAGTCATGTAAAAAAATGATCTTCAGTAACGTCAAAATTCTGTTTCGCGGTACTGCTTGACGATCTCATGGCTAAAGTCCGGATCTAATGTGATTACATATGTTTTGTCTACTGTTCTCATTTTGTAATCTTGGCGAACTGTTGCAATCCTAACAAAATATTTAAATTTTTCGTTACAAATTTTATACTGTATTACGTATTTTACATATTTTGCTGATCATTTAATATCTGCTTAACAGTATATTTATTATTTATTAATTATTAAGATATTTTCACAAATCTGCCAAATTTTCTTGAAATTATTTCCGAAAATATATTTAATTAATTTTGAAAAATAGTTTTTATTTAAATGTGTGTTTATATTTTAGCAATGAGCGTATTTTGTCTAATGCTAATTCAGAATTGCTGACATTCCTATGTGCTGCACATAAAGATTTCGAACAGAGTGCTTCAAAGATTTTCTGTTCGTCTCTGAGTTTTCTACGTGCATCTCTTTGTTTTTATTGCTGATAGAGAGAAATAAAAAAAACAGTAGGCAGAAAAAGTAGTTACTTTTAAATTCGATATAATTAATATATTATTAATGGAATTTCAAATTGTGAACATTTATTTTACTTTATCTCTCTTCTCAATCTTCATACCAAGAGAAAGTTATATCGTGCGCCGGAAAACTCTCAAAGCCGAGTCCTGGTAATGAAAATGTGGATAAATCCTGTTGTTATATAGCAAATTACTTCCTGTAACTCGTGGTGTAGCCAGAATCCATGTTTTGTGGGTCCTTAATACAGAAAAATTGATTGACGGAAAAACGTCCGTCAGTCTCTCTGGTGTATGTGAACAACATTAGCGTTTACACTGCGAACAAATTTTTCCAAACTGGAAAAAAAAACTGCTGTCGATCTACTGTCAGTCGAAGCTCTGCAATTTTCAAAAACGTGCATTACTTTTTGGAGATACATTACACGAATCCCCCCGGATATTTTAAGTAATTGCTCAAATATGGCTCCAAATTTTTTCTTTATATTTCTCGTAAAAATGGAATAAAATATACATGGCTTAGGTCCGATTTCACTGATAACTGAATTTTCGAAAATTGCAAAAGATTGAATTTTTTCGGCGTTTCCTACAATTACAATATTGACGATAGAGACTTTTCCTTTCTAAGAAATTTGTTGTACATAATTAGTTCTTTCATTAAGGTCATGAATTTTTTTAAAACAATTTTTGTAGTTTTGGCGCAATCTTGTGTGCAATATATGCAACTTTAAACGATAACAAAGCAAGGTTTTTTCAAAATCGGCTCCATTTTTTTCCTTTAAACTATTGGTAGGGATATTGCGAAATGTACTTTAAGAGATGACATAAACGCTATTTTGCTCTATTCTTTTGTTTTTGCGAAAATAACACAAATGAAACTTTTTGAATAGCCTGTCACGTCGTTTATATTTACATTATCGGCGATTTGTTCACATTATTAGATTTATGAGCACACGTGCTTTAAATTATATCATTTAAAGTTTTTCGAAAACTAAAATATTTTTTTGAAATGAACTCGAAATTTCGCATTTTCAGAAACGCTCAAACGGCATTTTTTTCTGAAAAAGGTTCCAAATTTTTCGTTCAAAGTTTTTGTACTTATAGTGCGAAATGCACTGTCTAAGGAAACAAAAAGGTTTTGTTGTATTATTTTGTTGTTGTTTTTCTTCAAAATTTACACAAATGTATTTTTTAAATATTTCGCATGCCTTGTATGCACATTTGCAGCGATTCATAAACATTATTGCATTTGTGAATGGAAGAGCTTAAAATATCTTAAAATAAATTTTTAAAAAAAACTCAAAGATTCCTGTGAAAAAGGGCTTCATATTTCGCATTGACACAGATGCTTAAACACCCTTTTCTTAAAAACGGTTTCAAGTTTATGAATGAAAATTGTTGTAAAGGACAAGATTTCAGTCTTCTTTAATATTCTAAAGCAATATTTGAATGTACCATTAGGAAACCGAAAAATTGAAAAAACCTAAAAATATGTTGGGTGCTTTAAATGGCTGGTGGCAAGATGGGGCAAGGCCATAAATCTAGCCCATGCCAACAAAATAGTAAATTTTACTACGACAAAGTCCGAATAGCTGGCTGAGACTATAGGAAATTGAAAACTAATACGGGAAAATCTGTGCCATTCTGTAGCACCACTAGTTACTTTCTCGTGTTAGTTACACAAAGTTATGTAATGCTGCGGAAAATCTATTTCGAGATTATAACGGAAGTACTCGTTTTGGGGTCCCCTGATACCGAAAGGGTGTATGCGTGTTTTGACGTTTTTAACGTCCGTTCGTCCGTCCATCTGTCTGTGTCTGCCTGTCTGGGCGTATGTGAACACCACTAGCGCCTAAACTATGTGTAGAATTTTTGCTCAACTGAATCTGGTCTGAGTCGAAGTTCTGCGATTTTTAAAAACATTCATTAATTTTTGGAGATACTTTATATTAAGCCCCAGGGACATTTTCAACATTTTCTCAAAAATGTCAACCAGGATAGGTGGCTCAGTGCATCAACTGATGTCACTGCAATGTCTCTGACCGAGAGGTGCTAGGATCAAGTCCCGATTGTGGCAGAATTTTCAACACTAGCTTGTCAGTTAGATGTAGAATTCAACCGATGTCTGGAGGAAAATTCTAGCGACCGGCTGCTCTGATTGGAAGTTTTCCGTGGTTTCTCCGATCAACATCAAACGAATGCCGGAGCAATACCCTAACAAACGTACCGCGCGCGATATTTCCTTCCTCTTCCTTGTCCTATCTTCATTCACTCACACACACACACACACTAACTTGCACAACACTACCATATATGCTGGGAGACCAATGGGAGGATTGGAATTTGTCCCGGCTGTGGGCCGTGCACTGCTGGTGGGAGATACCTTGTTAAGAAAGAACCCGGCAAGCCGACAGGTAGATAGGTCGGTGATTTAGAGCTTGTCCCGGCTGGGGTGGTGCCCCGTTGGTGGCAGATACCTGGTTGGGAAGCCCCGCTAGTGGACGGAAGGTCGGCGCCGGATCTCGCCATTGGCATAGCGGACAACATCTCTTCCACCTCACGATGAAATAATGCATGTGCATTGCACTTACGGGACTAATGACCACAGTAGTTGACGCGCCCGAAATCACTAACAATCAAAAATTACTCCAAATGCTTTCCTTAAATTAATTGTAAGAATAAAGTAAAATACACTAAAGGTGGCATAGCTCTTATTTTCATTGCTGACTGATTTTGGGAAAATTGCAAAAGTTCGAATTTTTTTTCGGCGTCTTCCTACAACTACAAAATTGAAGATAGAGATTTTCTCTTAAAATTATATTTGTTCTCCATACTTAGTTCTTTCAATAAGGTCATGCACATTTTTTTGAAATTTTTAGTAGTTTTCGCGCAATATTGAGTGCAATTTGTGCAATTTTTAAAAATTACAAGAACAAGATTTTCTCAAAATCGACTTCACTTTTTTCCTGAAACTTTTGGAAAGGATAGTACCTGATGTACTCTGAGATGACATAAACGCCATATTGCTCTATTCCTTTGTTTTTTTTCAAAAATTACAAAAATGTAATTCTTTGACTAGCCTTTCATTTCGTAAATATTTTCATTAACGGCAATTTGTTCATATTAAGGAGCTTTTGCCACCTCGAACGTTAAGTACTATCGATCTTTTGCGCATGCGCAGATGCACCAAAGTGATGCGAAACCAAGACCATCTTCAATTCTCAGACCTTCATGTAGAAAAAACATGGCCGCCGTATAGGTTGGGCGTACTTCGCTCACCAAGCTAGCACACGCGGAAATTTGAATGTGTACAGCACTCAAAGTTAGAATTTACTCGTGATAATTTCATTCAATGTTTATATTAACTGGATTTAATTACTACGTTACTTATGAATCTATTATACTTACAGAAACAGTGCGGTTTACATTGTAGCCTGGAAATATCAAGATAGGTTGAATTTAAGAAGAAATACATTGCAGACTGGACACTGCATTTTAAAGGAATAAGTTTGTGAGCAAAGCAAAAAAATATACAAAATTTAGGCGCACTTGTGGATGATATTTTTTCCTCAATATCTATTGAATAAGGATGGCATTCTGAAATAAAACAAGTGGAAATATCTGAAGCGTTCGTATGTATTTTCAGAATCTTTAGATGTAGCAATTTACACTTTGTATGAGCTCATAACAGAAATTCGTAGTCATAATAATAATAATAATAATACTACATTTGTACAGTAGAAATTTAGTGCAAGTTCAATCATACTTTTATACACAGAAAATGATTGGCCTTTATTATTTAGGACAGCACATAGCAATAATTTGGCTAAGAGAAAACTAATTTTTCTTCAGCATTTTTATTGAAGATCACTACATTTACAGCAATATTTTAGGAATTCATTTTATTCCCATAACACATTACATTTGCTTTAGGAGTACACAGCCTAAGAAATCGTCAATGACTTGCCTTCAATTGCACAAAATGAATCAGAAGCACTTGAAAAAGTATTGAGTCAGAATAAAACATAATGCAACATTACGCAACATTTTTTTCTGTGGTTTATAAGAACAATCAAAGGATATGCCAACACCTGACTTCCACATCAGTTATACTGTACATATTTAACCTCAATATTCATTTAGAAATAATCAGAGGTAATAATATAGATCAGAGTATACAAAATACATTTCTTTACAGCAATAAAAATAATAAATGGTATCACCCAAAATAAAATTTCATTTGTGTTAAATAGCAACAGAAATCCTTATAAATTCACTTTCTTTTATTATCAGAGCTGAGATTTATATGGAGTAGCAAGTGCATATACATATACTTGTAAAAAAAGTTCAAAATATTGTCTAACCAGTTTCATAAATAGAAATTCACCATTACAACTTGATACATGGAGCAATACCAGTATAATTACCTTTACATAAAAATATACAAGAGGTTAGTGTTCTACGTTAGTTATAAAACAAGGAAGAACATGTACCTAAAAATTACAAAAGTATGTCCCACCTCTAAATATGGAAGTGAGTTACAAACCCTTAAGAAAAAGGATTGGAGTCAGTTTTAGGCTGCTGAAATGCAGATTCTAACAAGAGTGAAGAAATGTAAGTGAAAGATAAAAAAAGAACACATGCACATCAGGAAAGAATTTAACATTTTCTCATTGCAATAATGAACAGTATAGAACATACTACCAAGAAAATGTTGATAAAATGAATGAAATCCGATATCCAAAGGCTACGTCTTACACTCCAAGGTGAAGGGATGTGGAAACACACAGGAGCAGTGGAAAGATACTGAAAAGAGGTCTAAATTGTATTGTAATTTTCCTCACTCAAGAGCAAGGGACAGTTTAACTGGTGAATTTCTGTAGCTTCAGTTTGTCTCCTTTATCGCCTAGATTAGAATTGTAAGATTTTTTTCTTTTTGCTCCAAGCTTTTTAGCTAATTCCTTTGAAGTATGCCTTTCATTTAAAACTTTATGATAATTATTAATAAAAATATTACTCATTACTTCTACAGATTTCTTTACTATTTTCATCAGGGTAACACCACATGTGCACTCTTTATCAATATCATTGACACTACTCTCATATATTTGAATACCTAATGTTATTACTGCATTTTGCTGGGTTTTTAATTTTAAAAATTCTTTTTCAAAAGTGTGGCTTATTAAGGTCTGGAATAAAGCATAAATTGTTGCAGCTAATGTAATCATGAAAGATGAAGGACATTTCAACCCACCTCTATTCAGTTCTTTAAAAGACTCATACATTTTTTTTCACAATCCAAATGCATTTCCTCATGCGATTGCAGCATGTGGTGACATTCATCACAGATTCTTTGTTTATCTAACACTAAAAGAACTTTCGTACTTGTATAGCTGGCAATACAGACAAGAATCTTTGGGAAACTGAAACGTAGAAGTGTCTGAAGCCTAGTAGTTCGATCTACATCCCGGCACACAACACGAGCGACCCATATTTCAGTTTTGTGAAGGTCACTTTTCTGAAGATCGCAGAAAATATACTAAACAACTACTCACGATTAAGACTCAACCTTCACTTTCATAAATAAGCACACAATCTACTTATAACACACGTAATCATATACGCTCTGCACCTAACCACATGGAACGCACATGAAACACAGTCACTATCACCCAACCGGTACCGGCGCCATTTTGCCTGGTATCGATACCTACATGAAGGTCTGAGAATTGAAGATGGTCTTGGCGAAACTTGCACTGCGAATGAGCAGAAGATCGATAGTACGTAACGTTCGAGGGTGCAAAAACTCCCTACTATTACATTTACGAGTACATGTGCTTTACATTATGTCTTAAAAGTTCCTCGACAACTCAGATGTTTTCTGTGAAAATGAACTGAAACTTCCGAATTTGCACAAATGCTCAAACGCCATTTTCTCAAATTGCTTCTTCAAACTTTTCGTACGAATGCTACTTGCATTCTTTGAGTTGACATAAAATGAATTTGCCTGTATTTTTTTGATTTTTCAAAAAATAAATAAATGTATTTTTTAAGTGTCTCTCACGCCATTAATGTTCACATTTCCAGAAATTTTATACATTATTACATTTGTGAGTAGAAGTGCTTTAAATGTCACCAAATGAAGTTGTTCGAAAACTCGAAAGATTCTTGTGAAAATTCCGATGCTTCCATTTTCGCATTTACGCTTATACGCCATTTTCTTAAGAGCGGTTCCAAATTTATCAATGAAAATTCCTATATAGGACGAAGTTTTACTCTTCTTTAATATCCTAAAAGTAATATTTCGTATCTACCATTAAGAAGCTGAAAAATGAGAAAAGTTCAAAAAATGTATTTTGGGCGGCGATAGATGTCAGCAAGATGTCAGAAGATGGGGAAAGATGGTATACTGCGATTTTTGTAGGAAGAGCTCTCAAGATAACTCAAATCCCATCTTCGCGATGGAATATGTCACGGCATTTCGTATCATTCACAGTCGTTCCGCTAGATTTCGCACGATCGCGACCGTATGAAGCAGTGCTTGCGATCATGCGACTTCTACCGGCAAGACCGAGAAAAGACGCGAAATGCCGTGACATATTCCATCGCGAAGATGGGATTTGAGTTATCTTGAGAGCTCTTCCTACAAAAATCGCAGTATAAAACTGACCCAGACCAAAGAAATTAGAATACTTTACTATGAGAAAGTATGTGCAATTTGTCCTAAAGTACGAAAACGTTTTAAAAATTCGATTCGGCTGTTTTACTTGGAAGAGGGAATTAACCAGGTGAATTCTATCAAGGTGACAAACGCCGTTTTGAAATGATAAATCGAGTCGTAGGATAAAAGAGTTCTTGCGTTATCTCTGCTTGTTCTTTCCGGTAGTGAAATGGTAATGGAAGATCTTAGAAGTAAAATATATCTAAAATACGATGTGAGGAGATGGAATATGGGTGATATTTACGCAATTAGTTCAATTTTTTTTTAATCAGCACCAAAGCGGGATCGGTGTTTTGAGTGATACCTCAGACACTCTTATGATGGTATTCGAAGGAAGATGGAATATGTGAATAAGATAATAGTTTTATACTACTATTAAAGATGATACGTGACCGTTTGCCCCTATTACAGCATCACTAGTTTCATATTTGGGTTAAAAATATCTTGGGATGCGAAGTGACGGAAGCATCAACGAAGTGACAGGGTGTCTGGCTTGCTGCCCCCGAAAGTTCAGCCAAGAGCCCGTCGCCGCGCCGGCTCGCCCGTGCCGGCTTCGCCGCGCCGCCCGGCCCACAAGGGGCGGATGTCCCGGCGGCGTGGAAGGGGTTAGGGAAGGGGGAGTGGGGTGAGGTGTTTTTCGAAATTTCACTTACCGTCGCTCCTATTTATCCGATTTGCATGTTTGACACGGCGTTGGATTCTGGAAGCGTGTCGCCATCGCGCTATAAGCCCACATTTTTGAAATTGTTCCCGGAAGTACGAGAAAAATTTTAAAAATCGAGTTTCTGCCAGTTTTTTTGGAAAAAGGGCTTCGTAGCGTAAATTCTATTATAAACAGGAGTCAAATGCCGTTTACAGATCGAAAATCGGACCATTTGTTCAGACGTAATCGGTAAAGTAAAATTCACTAAACTTGGTGCTGCCACGTGGTGGCGACAAATTGAACTAGTGTCGGTACATTTAGCCTTAACAGCCACGGATCGCGCTCTATCTTTCTTTCTTCGTCCTTTGTACACCTACTTTCATCACACATGTGGAGAGTATTGTGCGTCTCAATACAATAATTATATATTGTATTGAATATATTTGTAGAGGCTTAGAGAAAAATGTTCGTTTTGATGCAAGAACATCATGTATGTATTTATGTATATTTATGTAATATATGTATTCTCGAAAACCCACGTTTTCTGTGAAACCTAACTCAAAATTCCGCATTTTCAGAAACGCCATTTTCTCATAAATGTCTACAAATTTTTTCTTCAAACTATTCGGATGAATAGTGCTAATAGCACTCTTTAATGTGACGTAAAGTTCATTTTGTTTTCTCTTAAAAAATTACATGAATGTAATTTTTTGAAAGGTCTCTCACACCATGCATATTCCCAGCAATTTGTAAACATTATTTACAGTAGCGCTTAAACGCCATTTTCTTAAAAACCGCTTCAAAATTTTTCAATAAAAATTGCCGTCTAGTAAGAGGTTTCAGTGATCTTTAATATTCTTAAATAATATCTCCTTTCTACTATTAGCAAGCCGACAAATTAAGAAAATGTCAAAAAAAAAAATGTACTATGGGCGGCGATAGATGGCAGCTGGCAAGAGTATGTGGCGAGTCCGAATAGCTAGCCGAGATCAAAGAAAATATGAAACTAATATGGGAATGTCTGTGCCATTCTGTAGCACCAATAGTTAATATATGCTATTATATTATGAGTCAGTAGCTTATTGGTCATAAATATAATGTTTTGCCAAGTGTTGTTTGAATTCACAAACAGGTCATTATTGTACAACCATTTTAGTAGGGAATTCAGATCCTTTTGAACAATTCTTTTGATATGCCTCCGCACAATGATATTAAGTGAATAAGCAAAATTTCATCTATAGACCTATCATACATATAATAATTATTCTCTTTAATGACCTTAAACATGTCCACATATATTATAAAGAGCATTGGCCCTTGTTGGCTTCCCTGCGGGACACCGTAACTCAAGTTTGTCAGGTCATTTTTTACATTACACATTTTTTCTATTAATTTTCTGCATGATGGGTAGCTCTCAAAAAAGTTTGAGGAACCTGCCTTCTACACCTACTTCATTTTGTTAATTAGAATTTTATGATCCACTATATCAAATGTCTTACTATAGTCTATAAATAGACCTTTGTTGAGTTGCTCAAATATGTAATTACCACTATGTACTTTGCCCTACTTTTTTGAGGTGTGATTCTAGAGTGATATAAAAAATTACTTTTTAGTAGACTTTTTATTATTTTGTAATTTTAGTAGCTAGTGAAGTGTTAAGAAGTATCTATTAATGTTACTACATGCCACAAACTTTACTTGCGATTTTTAATATTTAATTTCCAAATGTGTGGAGCAAAGTTACCATAAGATGGGGATACTTTGCACCAGTCTTCAAAAGTAACAGATATAGATGATTGTGTTTAAAGTATTGTATGACCTTTATTGCAATAGAAAATACAATACTTATAAGAATCCAAGTAAGAAAGATCTCAAAATATGTTTTGTATGAGCGAAAAAAGATTAAATTACATACTAGTAGTGCTACAGAATGGCACAGACTTCCCCCTATTAGTTTTTCTATTTCCTTGGGTCTGGGCTACCTTTTCAGAATCGCCACATACTCTTACCAGCTACCATCTATCGCCACCCAAAGTACATTCTTTATGACATTTTCTCAATTTTTCGGTTTCCACAATTTTCTTTTAAAAATTTGTAGTCGTTTTTAAGAAAATGGCGTTTAAGTGCTACTAGAAATGCGAAATTTGAAGCTCTTTTTTACAGAAAAGTTTGAGTTTTCAAAAAACTTAATTTGAAATCATTTGAAGCACTTACACTCACAAATATAATAATGCTTACAAATTGATGGTAATGTGAAAATTAAAGATGTGAGAGACCTTTAAAAAATTACATTTGTGTAATTTTTGAAAAAACAAAAAAACCCTCAAAATAAACTTTAAATCATATTAAAAACCACAATTAGCACTATCCGATCCAAAAGTTTTAAAAAAATTGGAGTCATTTATGAGAAAATAGCGTTTGAGAGTTTCTGAAAATGTGGAAGTTTGAGTTAGTTTTAACAGAAAATGGTTGAGTTTTCGAGAAACTCTATTTGATGTTATTTAAATCACATGTACTCATTAATAAAACAATGTAAACAAATCGCCGGTAATGTAAATATTAAAGACGTGAGAGACAAGTCAAAAAATTACATTTTTGCAATTTTTGAAAAAATAAAATAATAGAGCAATATGGCGTTCATGTCATCTCATAGATTACATTGTATACTATTCCTATCAAAAGTTTAAAGAAAAAAATTGGATCCAATTTTGAGAAAATCTTGTTTTTGTGTGTGTTTTTTTAAATAACACATATCGTAGGCAATATCGCGCGAAAACTACTAAAATTTTAAAAAAATGTACATGACCTTATAGAAAGAACTCACTACGAAGAACAAATTTTATTCGAAGGAAAAGTCTATCTGCAATTTTATAGTTGGGAAGAAGACGCCGAATAAAATTCAAACTGTTGCTATTTCCGAAAATTTAGAGTTAACCGTGAAAATCGGACCTATGCCACCTTAATAGGTGTATTTACTCAATTCTTACAAGACATTTAGAGAAAAAAATTGCAGCCGTTTTTGAGAAAATTTTGCATATGTCCGGGGGGCTTCATGTAAAGTAGCCCCAAAAATTAATGAATGTTTTCAAAATCTCAGAGCTTCAGGTTAGATGGACAGTGGTTTCTTCAATTTGGAAAAAAATCCTACGTATGGTTCAGGAGCTAGTGTGGTTCACATGCACCGGACCGACGAACAGACCGATGGACAGGCAGACGGACAGACGGACGGACGGAAGGACAGACGGACGGACGGAAGGACGGACTGACGGACGGACGTTTCGCTTTCAGTTGGTTTTTCGGTATCAAGGACCCACAAAAGAGGGATTCTGGCTACACCACGTGTTAGGGGATTTCTTTTTCTTAATTTAGCAAATGGATTTATCCACTTTTTCGTTATTAGGGCCCGCCAGTGAATTTTTCTGCCGAAAATTGGCCATTTTTTTTGCGCAGCCTTACAGAACATTCCCTATACTATGTATATTACTCCGCATATACGTACGTATACGGGAAAGTAATAATAGCCAAAAATGTTAAGCTACCTAATGTAATGCTACCTACTTTGTTAAGCAGTTGTTTAGTTCCCATTCCCTTTTGAAAACCAAAATTGATTCTCATTAATCGTATTGTTTTCTATTAGGTAGGCCTACTTCAGTCTATCCACTAAGTATTTTCTAATTTCTTCTCAATAAAGGGAAAATTGAGATTGGGCGATAATTTGTTAATTGCTAGGCATGATTTTTTACTTTCCCGTATACGTACGTATATATGGAGTAATATATGTAGTACATGGAAAGTTATGTAATGCTGCGCGAAAAAACGACGAATTTTCGGCAGAAAAATATTCGTTGTGGAGCCGTGATAACAGAAAAGTGGATAAATCCAGTTGCTAAATTAAGAAAAAATTCCCTAACACGTGGTGTAGCCAGAATCTCGCTTTTGATGGTCCTTGATACCGAAAAAAACAACTGAAAGCAAAACGTCCGTCCGTCCGTCCGTCCGTCAAATTGAAGAAACCCCTGTCGATTCTGGCTCGAGAATTTCGAAGCTTTGAGATTTGAAAAAGATTCTATAAATTTGGGGCTACTGCACATGAAGCCCACCGGACATTTTCAAAATTTCTCAAAAACCGCTCCAAATTTTTTCTTTAAATTTCTTGTAAGAATAAACTAAAATGCACTTATTATTAAGGTGGCATAGGTCTTAATTTCCTGGTTAACTCTGAATTTTCGAAAATTCCAAAAGTTTGAATTTTTTTGGCCTCTTCCTATAGAATTGAAGAGAGATTTTCTCCCTAAATAAAACTTGTTCTCCAAAGTGAGTTCTTTCATTATGGGTGGGATAATGATCAGATATTTTCAGTAACATTACTGCAGCTTTAATTTCGTTTGTTTTTGATTGTATGTATACACAATGCAATAGAAAAGAACATAATAATCCCTCTCTAATTTTTCCCTTATAGCTGATTCATTGGTATTTACAAACCTCTCACTACACGTCATACCTTCATAATCTCCTACACCAAACAAACCAAAACCTGCCTCCTGCTCCTCACCATTTCAAGACTGGACATTTATATGCTAACATTATTACTTATATGTAGCTGTTATGATAATTAATATTATGTACTATTTTATGTGTTATTTTTACTATTATTACTATTATTATATTATAGTTATTATATTATAGTAGCAGTAGAATGACAGTAACAAGTAAATTTTAATTTTACATTAAACATAAAACTACAATTCTAAAATGTTAAATATTTTGCTACTAAAAATAATTGTATACTGTATAATATCTTAATCTACCTGTAAAAAGTATTGTAGTATAATTCTTAGGGCAATGACTCCATCTCGATCAGGTTTTTGCTGTCCAGTTTCCCTGGTCCTTTGAGCAAATGCTGAGATGGCCCCTTGCTTTGCTTCTGGACAGTAAATGTAACTTCTCTCTCTCCACCCAATATACATTGACTCGTCATACATGATTGTAATTGTATATGTGACTCAATAAATTATTATTATTATTATTATTATTATTATTATTATTATTATTATTATTATTATTATTAAACTCTTATTTAATATAT
>JAHLJT010008446.1:303923422-303941516 GCA_031308135.1 Acheta domesticus | reverse complement strand
ATAACAGGGCGTAGCGTGGATGTTTTTAAGAGGGGAAGCGGCATATACTGTATTCAACTTACGTCGTTTACGGATGGTTCGAGGAACTATTTAATTAAAAGTACCTTGTTAATGGAACTTTTCATGGGACATTTCTTGATAAAAGTATTTTTATTCTCAGTATTGTTATCAGAAAGTAAATATCTCTCTTCCAGTACTTGGAAATGTTTTAGTTAGTTTACTCGTCGATAAGCGAAACAAGAAATACACAGAAATATTTCTCTATCAAGAGAATAGAACGAAATTACATTCTGGAGAGATGTTTCATCCGGAATCTAGAATGATCTGTTTGGTAAAAACATGTTTATCAATAAACATAGATCTTCCCTTATGTGTTGCGCTAGTAAAATTCGACTGGTACATAGCCATCACACTGCAGGCAGTCCTACTAACAGGACAATCTGGAAACCTCAATGCTAATTTTCTCACTAAAGAGTACGTGCTTTACTATTCCTTATTACTTGATACACTTTCCCTCAACCTCTTATATTAGATGGGAAAGTCCAAGCATACTGTATAAATCTCAAATTTAATCGACTCAACAAATATCCCTAAATAATGACGCAAGAGCATTTTGCTCCTTTATATACCTTTTTTTCACCTTTCTAAATTTAAAGGAGTCATATTGGAAGGTTTCATAAGGAAAATCAAAGTGATATTATAATGTATTAACTTTTATTTTTAACAATTACATTTTAAAATTAAGTGCAATTCTTCTTGGTTTACGGGCATATACATCAATGACATCATTAAAAAACGATGGCTTTGTCATCATCGAATCTAAAAGCTGACTCTCGATATTCAGTAAGGACAAACGAGAAAGTCTTTCATCGCTTTGTGAATTTCGAAGATAATTTTTACTCTCCGGAGAGCAGAAAATGACCTCTCCGCCGACACACTTGTAGCAAGTATAGTGAGAATCAAAGCGGTCAGTATGTATGTTTGGGGAAAGACATCTGCGAGTTCATGGTGCTTGATATAATAATTTAATTTACTGACACTCTTGTGGAACTCATTATCAAAATAAATGGCCGTGAGCTCACTTTTCAATCGCGCAGAGTCAAAATGCCTTCCATAAGCATCCATTAGACAATTGAAAGCTTCACTGGGGAATGACGACTGATAACTTAAATAGAGATCTGGGTAAGAAGGCTTATTAATTTCAGTTTTAGAAGTATCAGAAAATCTATCAGATACATGACATAATAAGTTGTCTATAACTTCTATAAACAATCTCTTGTACACATTCTTTTCATTCTCTGTATTTTCTACTCTGGCTCGCTTGATGCACTGAAATTCGCTTCTTTCTCTGTTGCAACCTTCCCAAAAGCATTCAAAAGTGTCTTGAAACTGCTTCGGATATATCCCAAAATCTTCAATTTTTTTCATGCAGTACATAATATCATTGGATTATTTTGTAAAATTTTAAATAATGAGTCAGAATGAGGAAAAATACATGAAAACAAAGTTAAGAAAAAATTAAAGTCAAAGTCTTTCAAAAGATTAAAATAGCCACGAGCAGAGCACAGAGTTTCAGCGTCCTAGTCACTTGAATTTTCTGTTACTGAAGCAAATAATTCCTGCAGATCACTCGTATGATTTTTCAGTCAGTACAAGCCTGCTGGTGAAATTCCAACGTGTTGGTGCAGCTGATGGCAATCGCTTTTTCACTACAGTGTCTAAAGCTTCTATCCGCCTAGTAGATTTAGAAAAGAATGCCCCTAATCCTGATAAAGAGGCGAAAAATGTTCGCACTTCTTTACAGCTAGCAGATTGCCCTAAGACTAAATTTAATTTGTGACCATAACAATGCACAAATATTGTTTCTTTACAAATCATCTTTAATTTGGCCTGAAGTCCAGCATGTTCTCCTGCCATAACTGCTGCGCCGTCATACGTTTGCGCTAATATTTTTTTGTCGCACTTGTACGTGCTAATAACTCCTTTTGCATGTTCTAATAATCCAGATGCGGATCTGTCTTTGCTGCAGTCAGTGAAATGCAAGAATCTTTCTTGAACGCCATTCTTTGAAACATACCGCAACACGCTTGTGAGTTGCGATTTCATGGTCACATCAGTCGTTTCATCAAATATTAATGCCACAAATTGAGCCTCAGAAATCTCCTTTTCAATTTCTTTGTGCATAACTTCCGCAATAATATCATTCTGGACGTCAGGAGATGTTCCACGAAACACATTGTTGCTTTCAATGACAGCTAAAAGTTCAGTATTATAATTACCCAAAAATTTAAGAATTTCAATGTAATTGCCTCGATTATGAGACTCGACAATTTCATTGTGTCCGCGAAACGCCAATCCTAGTTTTCCTAAAAGACAAACAACTCTGATTATATGAGTCAACATATCTCTGTTCTTTGAAACTTCTACGTTGTGACGTTGTACAGACAACCGAAACTGCTCACTGAGACTGCATTCAATTCTTTGTTTTCCAAACAGTTTGAAATTTTTTAGGGATAGGATGTGAGAAACTGAAGTTTCATGGCGAGCCTGTGCTTTGTGAATATTGTGAAGATCATCAAATCCTCCTTGCGTCCACACGGATTTCTCTTTAGAAAACAATAAACATGGCCAACAGAATAATTTATTTGTGTTTCTGCACCTACTTATTCACGGAACATTCTCGTAGATTTGTGCACGAAAATGTAGTATGAAATTCTTCTTCCCTTTCGAATGACACTCAATATGTAATTCTGGTGTAGGTTTTCCAGTCGCAATAATTTTTGATTTTTCCTCAAAAGAAAGGCTTGAAAATGTATTTTGTTTTAAATGTTCAATTGCACATCCACTTAAAGACGGCGATGCTCCATCACAGTTCGAACTCCCGGCACGGGTTGCAGCCGCAGCCCCTTCCATAATGCTCTGGAAGCGGGGGCCCGTAGCGCGTCCGTCTGCCTACAATAACCTTCGCAAGGAACACGTTCGGACAGTTACGAAGGAATCTCCAAAATTTTTAAAAAAGGAGTTGTCTATGAACGCTGATACTTACACGTGCCTTGATGCTCGGTTCACGCTTTATTCACAGTTCAGTCACGTTTCAATCACAGTCCTTAACAAGCAAACTCACTATTCCATCTGAACCACGGAGGTCTCCTGAGGGCTGCGCTTCTCATAGCCTCGCATAGGGTGCACAATATTTCACGCGCCGCCCGCCCTATTCGAACTATAATAGCCTCCCCTGACAATCTTCAGGGCGAGGGAAATACGAAGAAGTGCGTGAAAAACTAGAGACCATGAAAGCCCGGCAAAGTAGAAACTATAGATATTCCAACATTTCATCGAGTTGATAAGCGGATACTAATACATTTAAAATGTACAAATTGTGATGGAAATTCGTAAGGAAGCGGCGCTTCCAGCGCGTCTATGGACGCTACGCCCCTGCTATATAATTGAAAAACACGGGGACTGGAAGTGAAATATAGTTTCCATAAAATATTAGCCTTAACGAATTTGAAAATATCTTACTTGAAGCAGCTGCACGGCCATTTGAGCGTTATTACAAAGAGGAGCCGGGAAGGCGAGGCGAGCGTGAAGTCCCGAGACGGTAGTTTGTCAGTGGGGTTGACAGGGGAGCGCTGGGGAATGGATGGGCATAGGGCGGGGGAGAAGGGGGAGGGCGTGAAAGCCTCGCACGGTTCGCTCCTCTTAGAAGATGATGCTGATAAATACGTCCTTGAGAACACGGTGTACTGATACCCCGGTGCCGTTACCTTTGACCTCTACTGAAGGCTGGCCTTTCGGTCGACGTCAACTAGACACCCCTCGTATAAATTCACATCAGAATCAGAAGGTGCATGCATTAGGGCAACGTGTGACGTACAAGACTGGCGATGATTGGGGGAGCTTTGGCCTTATACATATTGAGCCGCAGAATCCGTTGCGTTGAACATCAGAGGGTTTGTGGTTGTTGGTTCATAAGCCGCCAAATTAAATCAAATTTGGCGCCGTACTTCGAACACAATTCATAGCCATTCTTTTGGGTGAATTAATAGCAAAGAGCATACATTTCAAACGTACCCGCGCCCAAGCCCAAATAAATGTTTCCTTCAAAACAGCCGAATTCTTTACATAGAGAAAGAACTTTAATTTTTCGTATAAAAGTCCGTGAACTGCTTTTAAAGAAGGCAGTGAGAGCGCACCACAGACCAGACACTAGACGCTAACGAGCAGACAACGCTGTACATTGTCACAGTTTCGGATAATCCAACTCATTCCAGTTAAATATGCAGCCAAGCGGTGTCGTGGCGGAACGCCTCGCTCATGTAAAATGCTGGTAATGCGCGCGTACTGACTGGATTGAAAGTTGAATTACTTACGTTAAGTTGGTAGCGATTCTGAAGCTCATTGATGTGCATTCTCCGTAAATCAGCGCTTTGTGGTGCCACCAGAAGCAGCGTGCACTTACATTATTAAATAGAATCGAATTACTAAATAGAATCAGAAAGGAACTGTTTTTTCTTTCTCCCAGACACAGGTATTACTGACATTTTCGTCAATATTTAATGATTCAACGCTCAGGTGTGCTAACAGTCTTAATACTTGTCGTTTTTCAGAATCTTTTTTTGCTTGTCACAAGGTTCAGAAAGACGTGTAGCAAATCTTCGGCCCAACTCTTCAAAGCTCTCCCAATCATCTAAGCTATAGACCCAGCCTCAACAGTGGTCTCTGTGTGATTGTGTGTGCATATCGACTGCTCTGGTCGGTGATTTCTCGGCCTAATCAATCCTTGTTGCATAACTGCCAGCAAATCGCACGCGATCGTCTCTTCCTAACCCATTCCTTTCTCTTCTTTTTCCCTCAATTCCCTCGCCATTCGAGTCTCGGCAATGGCAAATTTTCGACTCTAGCTGTAGTTAGATCGAATTCAGCAGCTGGAGGAAAATTCAAACGTCCGTGTACTTGGCTGTTTTCCAAGGTTTCTTCAACCATTACCATACAAACGCCGGAGCAGCACTCTAAAAAGCGGGTCACAAATATTTCCGCGATAACTTTCCTCTTCCTTGTCCTATCCTCTCCCCTTATACACACGGGGGGGGGGGGCGGGGCGCCCACGCTCTCTCTCTCTCTCTCTCTCTCTCTTTCTCTCTTTCACACACATACACACACAAGCACTACGTTGCTACGCATGTCGGGAGACCAGTCCAGACCAGCAGAAATATGCAAACACTCCAGAAACATATAAATTCTATATTATTTACAAAATAAATTAATACATTTGATTACAAAGATTAATAAACATAGAAATAAAGCTGTTGAATTGTAAAATAGGGCATTTTTAAATTTTTTAGTTAAGTTATCTTTGTGATTAAATATATTCATTTCTTTCGGAAATATTATTCAATTTACTTTCTTTGGAGTGTTTGTATGTTCTGAAATGCACATTTTTGTGTAGAAAGTACTTTTTCAATCTAACGTTTGAGTGCTTTTTGCGGCTCAGCCATTCAAATACGAAGGAGTTGATTATACACAACATGCGTAAAATTGTCTTAAGAGCTTCCTTCGAAGTTTCGTCGTTTCCTCCTATGACATTCTGTGTATAATGTTTTATAAATTCCAAATCCATTTCACTAAGGCAACCGCATCAACCATTGACAAAAGTAAGTCAATTGAAACCGTCCGAATGTCATTCAAAATTGCAGGATTTCAGGGACGTATGGTTTGTAGAAAAACATGAATTAGTCAAGTAAATCAGAGGAAGCATTAGCTTTCGCTTTGAAACATACTAAAAGTTACCTTCGCGATATCTATAATTTTGTCATATTTATGGTGAAGGACAATTTAATATTTACAGATCGGATGGGCGGAATTTTGCATGGCATGAACCAAGTGCTGAAAAACAAAGGCCGCGTCTCCGACCAGCAGGAAATTAAGTGGCAATTCAACGATGCTTTAGGGCTGTATATGAGCTTCAGGCGTGGTATAGAATTCCTACAAACCACTAAGAATAAGATATATTACCTGAACATATCATAAAAAATGTGAAAATTTGGACTTGGAATCGCCGAATAGGTACCAAACCTAAAAATGAACCTCCGTAAATTAGCATAACAATATTTTCAAACATACAATATATTTATCTAAAATAGTCGCTTAATTGTTGAAAATATTTTACAAAAAAGAACTGTCACTCCGAAAATAATCGAAATGTGATTTTCCACTCACTTTTTATCAAGTTAGCCGCACAATTACATGGGAACCAGGATATTCTAGAGACGAATGGAAACTAATTAATGGTTAATCGTTGTTTTTTGTTGCTAATTAGTCGCGAAAATATTCGTCCTTCTACTGCAAAGATCAGAAATATGAAATTTCACCAATTTAGAAAAAAGAACCCAGACAATTAATGATATCCCAGACAAAAATACATACGAAATTGTCGTTTCTTTTGTTGCTAGTTAGTTCCCAAAACATCTGTTGCTCTTCAACTAATATTGCAAATGTGTTCTTTTTTTTGCTCAATCCAGATAGCCCGACTTATAAGAAAACGAATATATTAAAGAGAAAAATAATTAAATAGTAAATTGTCGCATTTTGGTAGATAGTTAGTTGGCAAAACAAAAATTTGTTCTTAGTGTCTATGTTGAAAATTCAAAGATAAATGAGAATTAAATAGCCTTTTCGACAACAAAAATCTTGCTTGCCTGCTTCAAAACTGTTATTCTCTCAATGTAAAGAATTATATTGTATCAATAATTTCGAATGTTTAATCTTTTAATATATCCTATTCAGACGACTAAATTTCACTCTTAAAAATTAAAAGGGTGTTATCTCAAACAGACAGCTTAAAATGAGATGAATATGGCTTTTCAGAATAAGCTTTATTTATTTCCAACAACTTTATTTTATTAAAGATATATTATTACTATTATTAAATACAGTGAAATTTTAAAAATCTGAATTTATTGAAAACCTAAATAGTACAGATTTCGAACGTCGACTTTTTAGTCTTTGAAGGTCATTTTAATCATTTAGGTGGGGAAAATACCAGCTCATAATGACATCTCAAATATGTACATAGTACGCGTAATATGAAAATAATATCGCACGGAATAGTTATTTAGTCAAAAAGAAACAAACTAGTTTGCTGAAATAATATCATATTCTGAGAATTTTTCTGTGCTTTCTTGGTTTATTACAATTAATTTGAATACTCATTCGTACACAATTATTGATATATAATCATTATACTTATCACAAAACTGTTAACAAAAGGGCGACTTTCACAACCGAACGTCGACGACGAACATGGGTATGTAAAATTTAGCGAGTCATTGTGTTTCGCGAAGCCGCCCGTGGCTGCAGCACCAAAGGCACATGATGCGAGGCGTGATAACGTGGAGAAAGGAGAAAGGGGCGGGGCGGGCGCGGGTGGCCGGAGAGGGCTAACGAGCGAGGCGCCGAGGGGGCGTGGCACTCCCAAAGGGCGGGGTTCCTTGGCCGGCGCCGCAGCAGCAGTTCCATTCCAAAGCCGTCGAAAGTTAACGCACTTCTCCGAGCGACGAGCAAGCTCACTGAAAAATGCCTGTCGCCTTCATCAGATATGAGCCGGCTGCCGTTGCTGGTGCTACCGCCAGCGCCGCCGAGACAAACTCCGGGCCCCGCCACAAAAAAGTAAAATGTGCGTTCGTATAGAAAACAATTACACACATGTATACGTATAGGTTGTTATTTATTATAATATATTACTTTCATGCATTTAGATAATACTACACTCGTAACCTTCAGCACTCGACTCTTCACAACCACCCTTACTATGATTGCCCGAATTCGCGGTGTCTCAGGACGTGACGTATTACCTGGGAGCCATGAGATTTATAATTTAAAAAAGTATTAATTTGCAAAATTGAAAAAGATAAAATCCAATAATAATAATAATAATAATAATAATAATAATTAAATGAATTAAAATTATTCAAATTATAATGGAAATTCTAGGACGCGTTGGCGTTCATTGGGCCCGGAGAGATGTATCAATCTTACCTGCCCTTCCCTCGGGCTTTCTTCTTCTTAAATAAAATAAAGTTGTTGGAATAAAATAAAGCGTATTCTGAAAAGCCATATTCATCTCATTTTAAGCTGTCTTTTTAAGAGATAACACCCTTTTAATTTTTAAGAGTGAAATTTAGTCGTGTGAATAGGAGATATTAAAAATTAAATCTTCGAAATTATTGATACAATACAATTCTTTACATTGAGAGAATAATAGTTTTGAAGCAGGCAAGCAGGATTTTTGTTGTTGAAATGGCAATTTAATTTTAATCATTTATCTTTGAATTTTCAACTTAGACTCTAAGAACAAATTTTCGTTTTGACATCTAACTAGCTACCAAAACACGACAATTTACTAATCTAATTATTTTTCTCTTTACTATCTTCGTTTTCTTGTAAGTCGGGCTAAATCGATTAAGCAAAAAAAACAACACATTTGCAATATTAGTTGAAGAGCAAGAGATTTTTGGGACCTTCAGAGGGGCCCAGTTTGTAGAATTTCTGTGGATACATTATAAAATGCAATTCTTGCATCACTCGTTACTAGGGTTCATTTTAGATCACTTCAGATCACCACGTAATTTTCTTGCCAACTGAAGAGTAACATTAAAATTACAGGCTTGATATCTGCTAAACATCGCTAGTTTTACATACGTTTGTGGGAAATGTGGGCAATTTTTTAGGTTGAGTACTCTGAGATTGGCGGAGGGGCGAGAGTATGGATCAATGATTAATTGGTTGATGTTTCAGAACGTAAACTCTATGATCGTTAGTCCCGTTTGAGTAATGAATGTTTTATCTCCGGAGGCGGAAATGATCCTCTCGTGCTGGATGGTGAGACACGTCGCCAACCTACACGTTTGCTAGCGGTGGATTGTTTAATTAATATTTCCGGGCACGCCAACTGCAATGGTCATTCGTTCCTTTAATGTAGTGAAAGTTTTATCGCGGGAGGTGGCGGTATTTGCTTGCGCGCTGGGCAGTATGATCCGGCACCGACCTACACGTCGGCTTGCAAACAATTTGCCTCTCGAGGCATCACGCTTGTCGGACATCGCAGCCGGAACAATCTGCGGCACAAGCCCCTCCGATTAGACCGGTATAGATTAGAGAAACCATGGAAACCATGTATGTAGCGACGGTTTATTTTTCCTCCTCTTGATCCATTAATACTTAAAAAGAAGTATTAATAAAGTAGCTCAGAATGCACGCCCAAATGAGTGTCTTGGACGGTCCAATCCTCGAATCCATTTGTGTGCCGTCAGAGCCCCTGGTGAAGTATTGAGGCAATGTGCAGTCCGTACTAGTAGAAACACGACTTGAAGCTTCTACTTTTAGTTTGGGGTCTTGAAGATTCTGTACAGTTTCTGTATGAGAATCTGCACGAAAAGTGTCCCGCGTAATAAGGCCTTTAGACTTCTCCTCCAGAGGGCGACTGAAATCGTCTAGTTATTGTGGAATCCTCCCCCCTCCGCCGGGACTCGAACCCTTCGAATCTCCCGGTCAGAGGTGCTGGAGAGAGAACGGGAAACGTGGCTCCAAGCATGGAACGAAGTGAAGGAATGACGCCGAGAAGAGGAATTGGCATTGAATGAAGTACAACACACGCGGAGGACTATGAGAAGAAATGATCCGGGTGGATTAGGTAGTATTAAAGGGCGGTTATGAGGTAGGATATGCGATGTGGGGATGCATGGTGTTCACGGAATAAGATCGCAATAAAGAAATTTATAATGAAAAAAGTCAAATTGGTGGGATACTGGTGGGCTTGATTGTTAGTGATCAGCCAACGGTGTGAACATCACGATGCGTCAACCAACGATGCCCGTCGAACAGGCGGGTCGACAAACCATAGTATTTGTCCCGTAAGTACAGTGCATGTTTTTCATAGGAAGGTGGCAGTGATCGTCCCTCGCCGGATAGCGAGTTCCGGCGCCGACCTGCCGTCGACTAGCAGGGTTTTCCCCCAAAAAGTATCTCCCACCAGCGGGGCACCGCCTCGAGCGGAGACAAGCTCTAAGCACTCGCCGGTCTCCCGGCGTCTGTGGTAGTGTAATGCATGTCACTGTCAGTGTGTATGTAAGGGGTGAAGATTGAAAAGGAAGAGGAAGGAAAGATCGCGCGCGTTCCATGGTCCGTTTGTTACGGTACCGCTCCGGCATTCAGCTGGTGTTGATCGGAGCAACCACGGAAAACTCCCGATCAGAGAGGACCGCCGAGGGGGAGTCAGGTGAGAAGGGCCAGAGGGTCGAGGGGGGCGCGGGGTGGAGAGGGAGTGGGCGGGCGGGCGTGGCGGTCCCCTGGGGCAGGTCGCCTTGGCAGCCGCCGGCGCGAGGCGAGGCGAGCCGCGTGACGCAGGCGCTGGGAGCAGCCACCGGAGCGCCTGTCACGCGGGGCGTGGAGCGCGGGGCGGGGCGCGGGGCGCGGGGCGTGGAGCACGAGGCGCGGGGCGCGGGGCGCGGGGCGCGGGGCGCGGAGCGCGGGGCGAGGACCGCGGGGCGTAGAGTTCGGTGCGTGGAGCGGGGGGCGCGGGCGGGGACGGGGGCGGGAGTGGGGAGGCGTGGCGTGGAGAGCGGGGCGGGGGCGGGGAAGGCGGCAGAGAGGAGCGCGTCGTGCGTCCATTAGACACTCATGGCCCGCCGGGAGTGGGAAGCGGTGCCTTTGCTGGGCGACGACCCACGACACTCCCGCCTCACGTCTCGCTCCAAGACTCGCCCGCCGACCGGCACCCAACGTCACCTCTACACGTTTTCCCCATTATCTGTCTCCCCACCTGCCCACAGCCCCTTTTCCGTGGTTCATTCATTCTTGGTGATTCCAGGAATCTAGGTCATTTGCTCGTAAGTGTAGTGCATGTTCTTGATCGGGAGGTGGCGGTGGTCATCTGGCGCCGACCTATCATCGGCTAGCCGGGTTTCCTCAACCTGGTATCTCCCACGAGTGAGACACCGCCCCAGCCGGGACAAGCTCTAAGCTCCCGACCGGTCTCCTGGCATGTGTAGTTGTGTAGTGTATGTTAGTGTAAGTTTGGGGAAGGGGAGAGAATAGGCCAAGAAAAGATAGCGCGCGGTCCATGGCCCGTTTGTTACGGTACTGCTCCGGCATTCGCCCAGTGTTGGTCGGAGTAACCACGGAAAACTCCCGATCAGAGCAGCAGGTCGTTAGAATTCTCCTCCAGACAGCGACTGAAATCGACCTAACTAACAAGCTAGTGTCGAAAACCTTACCGCCGTCGGAAACCCTACCGCCGTCGGAATTCGAACCTAGGATCTTCCGGTCAGAGGGACTGCAGTGAGATCAGTTGATGCACTGAGACACTTGGTTTCTTTATCGGACTGCGGAATGTAAGGGGAGTAATAAATATAGGTGTAGTAGGGCTACTTCTACACACTGAATATATGGTACTAAAACAAAAAATTATATTCATTTATTTTCCAATTGGCTTATTTCCCTTGACTTATTTCGGATCCATGTGCACCGGACAGAAATTTATTGTGAATCAAATGTGGGAATATAATTATTAAGGAAAATTACCGTGGTTCTCTAAGAAGCGCGTTTCACAGCAGGTTCTTACATTCATTTTCATTTACTTTCATTTTCATTATCCTTATTTTTGCACACAAACGTTTCACAGTAAATGGCGAGATTCAGCAACAAACTACACTTCCAGTAAGATAGTAAAATATTGTATAAAGATCTTAAAAAATCTCCAGAGTTTTCATGTTCATCTCTTCCGGTCCTTTATCCGTCTTACGTCTTTCCCACCCCCTTTTTCCCCATTGCCCGTTTTTAACGTCACTTCGGCACACCGTTTCTTCTCCCCCGCCTCGTCCCGGGCCTCCGTTCCCCGTTGGCCGTCTTCCTGCCTCGCCTCCCCTCACCCCCCCCGCTCGGCCCCGCCCACCAGGTCCATTGAGGCCCCTCCAGGGTGCAGGGACGAGGGAGTGCGGGATATCGCAGGAGTTAGGGCTGTGTGACGTATGCGTGTGAAATGCGGACCAGGAAGTTTCTTTGGTGACATGACGCAGTGGCTCGTTAGCGTCCCCTGATGGCGGAAACTCCCGATTGGACTTCCATAGGCGAGTTGCGATCTCGGATAAGGGTATCAAAGCTTACTAATATGAATAGCATCTCTCTTGCAAGAACTACTACTCTTCCTATAGTGAGTAATTTTAGTATTCAGAAATGAGCTCCTTGATCAGGATTGGGCAGTATTTAAATACTTGTATTTGAAATACATATTTTAAATACATTTTGTATTTGAAAAACTATTTCTAATTTTTTGACATGTATTTTAGAGATGCATTAAAAACATTAAATTGGTGTCTTTAAAAAAATAAATACTTAAAATACTTTAAGTACATATGAAAATGATAACGAGGAAATTTTCTTTTTGTTTGATTCTGCCGGGAATGAACCTCACTGAAACAAAAATAAAAGCTTTTTTCAGGTATTGAACTTGAATTCTATTTATTTTTTAAATTATATATCTAAATGTATAAAAATGCTGTATGATTATCCAACAATAAAAAAAAAGCATTTATTTTTCATGACACTAGTTTATATTCATCAGCACTAGTTCAATAACAGTATTTGCGAGTTTTATAGATTCGCCAACTTGAGGTATATTATCTGATTTGTTTAAAAAACCAGTCATTTTAAAGGAAATTCCATTTATATCTGTTAGACATATTTGATATCATTTTATATTTAGCGTAAAAGAATAAGTGATTGTGCTTTTGAGAATATAAGTCAAAGTATTTTATATTTGAAATTTTTAGTTATTGTTCAGAAATTTATGACTAAATGAGTAATTTATTGTAATCGACAATTACAATATAGTTGCAATAAGAAAGTTATAATGCAAAATTATTGTTTTTACTGTATTTTTTAGGATTTGAAGTATTTTAAATACGTATGAATTTTGCAATTCAAAACCTAATGTATTTTGAGTATATATTTAAAAACTTATTTACAAAGTATTTTGGGGAAGTATTGAAATACTAAATTTACAGTATTTTGCCCAACCCTGTCCTTGATAAATATGATCTCGTAATCAAATATTTACGAAGCACGAGGAGAGTGAATTTCTGTTGAAATTGCGTTTGCACTTTGTAAGTAATTTAGACGTTCTCGTGATTAACCGCCTCTCAGATCAAGTGTTTTTTTGGTAGATATGTTTAACATATTCAACGTTGTTGATCATATAACTTCTGAAAGTTTTATTTTGATATATCGAATTATCCAAACTTATCAATGCTGTATTCCACTATAACAACCAAAGTTCACATTCTAAGTCTATGATGATAGGTCACAGAAATGTAATTTTTGTTCATTGAAATGATTTTGTTTGCCAAATCTAAGCATTTCATGACACCCAATTGAGGAATTGAATTGATTGGGTGTACAGAAAATTTCATTTAATATTCTTTGCACACTATTACATTAATTTTGTTTTCTGCTTGTGTATTTCTGTGAACTATTAATTTTCAGTTCTTTTGTTCTTTCAGAAAAGATATCTACAAATTAGCATCTAATATATGAAATATAAATTATTTCACGAAGTACCCAGTTCCTTTTGTCATAACATACAATTGATGCCTATACTAAAAGGTATTGTTCTAAAGTTAAAAAAAAATGACATATGAAAATCCGCCACTAATAATAACATCTTACGTTACCCATGGTCCTAAATAACTATTTGACTATTCTGTTTGTGTGAAAAGGAGGTTTTTGTGTTATTGTTTAAAAAAGTAATCTTAACCCTGCTGTGGTCCTCGGGTCCGTTTCGACCCAAATAAAATTTTAATTTCTTGTACCGCTTAAGAAAAAGGTGTGATCGTTCTGATACTCCAGGACAATTATTTTTTGACTGTTTTCTACCCGCGTATTAAATGTCATTCATTTAATTTCAATACGAGAGGAATTATAAATATTTTTACACATAAGTTCTTCGGGTCCATTTGGACCCGTGACATTTCTCATGTTGAACTCTCGTTAGAAATTTCATATAATAACTCGGTAAATTCGTACAAATCAACTATGGAAGGATTGTATTATCATGGGAGACTTTATCTTCTCATAAGGTATTCAATGACAATATTTTGTCGAATAACACTATCAAACTACGAAAATACTAGCGAAGTACTACGAACAGCTGGGAGCAATCTCAGCTCTCTAAACTACGGATAGAGGGTTTTTCTAAAACTTGAACGTAGTTTTCTGATGTGTTTCTTCCTCTTCCTATATTGTGCAATCTTCAATTGTATGTAACAATAAATGAATAATTAGGCGTTTTCCGAGTCAATTGTCCATTTCGGCAGCACATGCCAAAGACTTGGCAAATACGGAGGGAAATTTTGAATGAAACACATTACATGTGGAATGCAAACCTCTGGCACACAAGAAGGGCAAGTAGAACACAAGAAGGGCTAGTAGAACAAAATTTGGGGATAAAAGTTGTGCTACAATTATCCTCACTTCTGAGGATAACAATATAACTCCTGACAATAGTTTTACATCATACCAGTTGGGTCAGGAGCTTCTCAAACAGGACATCACTCTCGGTAGAACTATGCGCAAAAACAAATCTTCTATATCGCCAAAACTTCTCTAGACAAAGGGCACAACAAACTAAAATTCTACTTTCGATTTACGAGTTACCCGACATTAGTATCATATGTGCCACGAATGAACAAGTGTGTTGTCCTTCAAAGCACCCTTTACAATGATACAAGAGGCTGCGAATCTGGAGAAAAGAAACCAGAAATAATGAAAACCTAAAATTCTACAAAGGGAGTTGTTGATACGATTAGTTCTTATTCATAGAAAAAATACATTTTTGTGGCTTATTGTGGTTCTCTCTAACAAAATAAACATTTTACACCCAATTCAAACATTATTTTCACAAAAGCAAATTCGGATTGCTAATAAAAATGTTATAAAAAAGTAACACTTTTTATAGAAAAATTGGGGAATCTTTTGTAACGCCGTTATTGAATGCCGAACACCCCTGCCACAAACATCGTCATCAATAGAAGCCGAAAAGTAGAAATCGGATGCAAAATTCACCGTCTTCAAAATTAAGTTTTTTTTAGATTCTATTCGAAAAAGGGGAAAATGTAGGGTGTTGCAAAACTGATAAAATTACCTTTCGTTGCTCTAAATAAAAACATTTACGGGTAAAAACCATGTCAATCACATTTGTACTACATGTGTGTAATGCAATTTTTCTATATGAGCATTTCATTATTTTGCTATCAGGCATGTTCAGGGACCATTATTTTAAATTATTGCACAACCTTATAAATAATATAAATGTATAAAACTAACATTTCGGTATCTTTAACTTCCTATTAAGAATAGTAAATATGATCACTGGAAAAGTAAATAATCTGCAAGAGAAATTATATGGGTCCATTTGGACCCAAGGATCTTGAGAAGGAGTAAATTTGAGGACCGCAGCCGGGTTAAACATGATTTTCATATTTTGAACTAGGCCATACTGGGTAGATTATGTCGTGAAAATAAGTGTTCTGCCTTGGATTGAGGAACTGCCCACAGGAGGGCATATAGAAAGACAAGCGCTTATTTATTTATTTATTTATTTATTTAATTCATCTAAATTCATCTAAACCAGATGAATATTTATTTTTAGTTTACTGACTATTCTGAGGATTTTGTTGGGAGAAGTTTCGGAAATAAATATCGTATCTGAAATTTTTTGGGAAGTGTAATATGTTGAATTTGTGGTTTTAGTCCCTTCGTGAGATCAGACGCAATTACAGAAAAGTGTTTGTTGAAGAGATTGGCAACTTTTTCCGGTTTACTCGTTTCTCTCTTTCATTATCCTTTAAAATAACATTCTCTACAAGGTATCGAGATGATGTGGTTGTATTTTTTGCGATATCCCACATTGCTTTAGTTTTGTTACTAGCGCTCAAAATGTCCTGACTATTTTTCATTACCATTACGCTTTTTCTGCCAAAACTTAACTTCTTGTTGAGGCTTCATGTAAAGTACCCTCAAAAATAAAAATATCCGTTTGAATCTCCCAAGGTCTCGAGATCGTTCAAATGGATGGGGGAACATCTATTTTAGAGAAAATCGGATGAACGGTTTTGGCGTTAGCGTTTATCACATTGGGACAGAAAGGCGTTTTGCTGTCAATCGATCTTTCGGTAATAAGGAACACAAACATGAATTCTGGCTACACTGCGTGTTTAGAGAAAGTAATTTACTATTTATCTAATTTTTTTTCAGGACTCAAAAATACGAGCTTTTGTCTAAAATTCGCTGTTTTCCGGCGCACAATTAGAATTATTTTTGTAAGTGAAAAACCAATATGATAACAATCAAAGGAAACGAAATGACTCGCTGAAAATAATCACTGAAAACTGCCCTATAGAGCAAGTAACAAACTTTAAATATCTTGGATGTAATGTTACAGGTCTTAAACATATATGTACAAGAGAAAAGAAACCTTCATCAAACTATCAATTAAATTAACAATTAGATTTTTATTGAACTTTTGAGTTGGAAATGGAAGCCGCTCCAACAAGCAATTTATTAACATTAGTTAATTAAATACATGCTTTTATAAGCCTAACAACATTTCTAAAATCTCCAACCTCTAGTGGGGACATGAATTAATCGCTTCTTGTATACATATTCCATACATATGAAACACTAAAGTGTTTCACCAATATATTAAACATTTACCGAATTGATGATATAATAGCCCGGAAGTTGGTGAGTTTTAAAGCGTTTTATCGACATTTAAAATGTTTAAATGGTAAATGCAAAGTCATTAGGTTATGTTCACGTTCGTGTATTGAGATTCGTCCCCTTCGTAGAAAATATTAATTCGTCATGGGATTAATTCAAAAAGCCTAAAATACATTCACAATTGAACTTTAGAAAGAGAAACATCAGCTGCCGCAACCAAAGACCGTCTGGGTAGAATGTTGTCAATGTAATGAATATGTGGCCACGAAGTTCTTTTAAATATGTTCAATGGAAAATGGATTAAAACCTACGTAACTGCAAACTTACTTCTACACTCCTTTGAAAAATGTTTGACTTGTTTTTATTTTACTTGCATTATTAATATCGTGCCCTAAAAAGATATTTCCATACAGGGTTAATAACATATGAAATTATCAGAATATTGTTCAATCGCAATTCCGTCTTACTCAATTTATTTGAGAAATGTAAAAAACCAATTTGAAATAAATATTCCTTGACCCCTACTTCGGAGCGTAATCTTTATTCCTAAAATTAATATAAAGCAATGCAAGTCGTACTAATGAACACCGAAGATAAAAATAAATAATGTGACTTCTGTTCAAATTCGCCATAACACAGCTTCTCTCGGCGTTAATAAATTTGCCAGATAATTTGTTTATACTCTAATAACACTTAAACGAATTAAAATATTGAAACTGGGGTTTTAGTGGCTGTTTAGAATAAAAAGGAAAGTTTGAAACCTTATAAAACCGCCATAGATGCCGTAAGGCAAAAATTGTAACTACAATGAACCCACGAAACCACAAAAAACTCGAAACACTTTTTTCTCGAAGAAATGGTAACGACAATCACTTCGCTCCGAGGTACCGTGTATCACCTGGAGGTGCTACCAAGGCCGTGATATTGCCTCCGCCCTAGGCATTAATCGTTTGTAGCGAGCAATTGAAGCCAGACATTGCAAATCTTTCTTTTTCTACTCCCATTGTGTAATGCTGTCATCTGATGGCTGCAACAAGTTGCATAATGATGGTCATTTCGATTCAGTTTTCATTATGGTTATTGACCAATCACAGAGAAGTTTACAAACCAAGTATTAACACTTAATTGATCATTGAGAATCGTTTTAGCAAATGTTTCGTTCGATTGTGTACATTAAAATTGTAATTGATATTATATAGTCAATAGTTAGTATAATTTCTTATAGCTCAATAGCATTAATTTCTTTTATTAGTAGTATTTTTTTCGTGGTATATTTAAAATAAAGAGGATCGTAATTTCACTTTGAGCCTATTTGACTAGC
>JAHLJT010008446.1:303897187-303923322 GCA_031308135.1 Acheta domesticus | reverse complement strand
AAACGTTTTCAAAGATGAAAAAAATCGCTGCAACAATCTTTGATATTAAATTATGTTGAAATATCTGTTATTTCGTCATGTGAACCATTCCTTTTGTAAAATAATTCAGTGATAAAAATAAATATTAATGTTTGTACAATTCTCGGAGTAGTAGCAAGACCAACAGATTAATAAAAGAAAAAACTTGCAATATGTTATATTGTTTCTGCAGCGTAACACCAGCAACTGCCGCAGCTACATTTCCGTTGCACTCAATGAAGCTTGGAACAACTCCGAAGTGTTCACGAGAATTGAGCAGACTCCATATCGTATCAACAAACGGAAATGTCATCCTCACGTGACACTTTTTCAAATATTTACAAGGGGGAACACCGCGAAGAGAGAATAGCTGTTCGCTTTTGTGTTTGGTGCGTGCTTTTCTCTGTCTCCCTCTCGCTCTCTCTCTTTCTGCCCGTTTGCCTCTCCCAGAAGCCACCGCCCGGCCATCGCTCCCGTCTCCGCCCCGCCCTCGTCCCCGCCCTGCTACAGGGAGAGACGGCTCCGGGCAGCAGTTCACCGCAGTTCTTCTGACCGGGAAGTCCTAAGTTCGTGTCCCGACGGCGGCAGGATTTTCGACCCTAGCTTGACAGCTAGGTCGAATTCAGTCGCTGTCTGGAGGAGAATTCTAGCGGCCGGCTGCTCTGATCGGTAGTTTTCCATGTTTTTTTCAATCAACAGCAGGCGAATGCCGGAGCAGTACCTTAACAACGGGCCACGGACCACGCGCGATCTTTCCTAACTCTTCCTTGTCCTATCCCTTTACACACACACACACACACACTAACATGCATTTCACTACCACACATGCCGGGAGACCGGTCGGGAGCATAGAGCGTGTTCCGCTGGTGGGAAATACTTATCGTTGGCCGACGGTAGGTCGGCGCCGAATCTCGCCATCCAGCGGGGGAAGACCACCTCCACAGCCCGAGCAAAACATGCACTACACTTACAGACCAAACACCGTAATAGTTGCCGCACCGGAATCACTAACAATCAATCAATCCCGTCCTCATCTCCGCTCTCGTCTCCACCCCCGCACTGTTCCGTCCCCGTCCCAGTCCCGCCCATCTCGCAGTTCCCGCCTCCGTCCTCGCACTCTTTCGCTCACGAAGCTTTCGGCAGACGAGATAGCACGGGAAACAAGCGACCGCTGTCCCTTGTTCCCTTCCGATTTCGACACGTCCACACCAACCTTGGCGGCCACTTGCCCGCCACGCCGAACAAGGGATGCAGATGATGTGGAGAGAAGGCAGGAGAAAACGGATACGGAGGACGGTGTTAAACATAAGAAAAACAAAGGTTCTTGAGGTTGGAAAATAGGGAGGAAACTATTCACTATCTGCGCAATTTGTTTTGAGCTCTGTTTTGGTTAGATATGGGAAAAATAGGGTGCGTTGAGGATTAATTGTTGCGTTAGCAACGCTATAAAGTCAAAAATGTAGTTCCGAGAAGGTTGCAAATAGTTCTCTATTACATCGAAGAAAAAATAGTTTTTAAACAAATCCAACCACGCTCGTTAGTTCCGTTGATAAATTAACTTCGCATAGCGTAGAGACTCTGGAACTCAAGGAAATGTGCGCAGATTATACTTCTCTCCCTCCTTTTTTTCTGTTTTTCGACTAGAAAAAATAATTTAAAATAGCCCTTCCTGATTGTGGCGAAGAATTGACTTGTCTCCCACTGTCAGATTTCGCAACATATGTGCATATAAATTTTAAAATAAATACATTATTCTTGTTAATTTGGAGTTATGCAGCCAGAACTACTTATATTTTTTGAGGAATGACTTTCAATTAGCCACTGGTTATATATACAAGAAAGTTACTCTGTGATCGTGTAAAGTGGCCATACGCAAGAAAATCAGGCTGGCAAGTCCAGCATGCTTGTGTATCGCCTTAGTAAACGCTTTCACGCACGAGAAATGAAGTTCATAATTAGTAGTCAGTTTGTAATTTGTTCAATGTGTTTTAATTTGCGTAACGTGGATACACTGAAGATATGGGAAATAGTTCCCCAAAACATGTTTTGTCAGTAATGTTTTAATAACAACTATTATGATAAGATGGTTTTTATTTTATTGGATATTTTTCTAATCATCTATTATTCTTTTGTATCTTTTCTTATTTTCTCGATACATTTTCTGCACGTGTTTCACTATCGTAATATTAGAGACTCGTTCTTAAAACAAACTCAAAAGTACGAAGTAACAGATATATTTTTAAAAAACTGTCAATAAAGTTATTCAGTTAGTAAAACTGTTGGTGATGTAGATACCTGTTTTTAATAATGAATGAAAGACGGATGTTGTCTGGTATCAAAATATTTATTTTAAGGCTAAAGATCTTTTCGATAGCTTGGCTATCATCCTCAGAGCTATCTTGCAGCGTCTGGGAGGATAACGAAGTTCTACGGAGCGCTGCAAGATAGCTCTGTGGATGATAGCCAAGCTATCGAAAAGATCTTTAGCCTTAAAATAAATATTTTGATACCAGACAACATCCGTCTTTCATTCATTAAAGTTATTCAGGTTATTTTACAATGCAAAACAATGGATTCCATAGAAGGATTTCGAAATACGCACAGCCTTGCGAAGGCGTCGTCTTGGCCCCGAAATGTCTAGAGTTTGGTGATCAATACGGCAGGCGCAGAGAAGGATGTAGGGCGCGTGCGGTGCCCCGTCAAATGACACTTCTGCAGTCGTCGGGTGGCATGAATTGAAACGGCCTTCATTTTACGTGACGAGACTCCGAGCAACAGGCGGCCTCTCCCAGCGAACACCAAGTGAATTTCGCGGACGGTAGATATTGGTAGTGCACTGATGAAACTAGACGCCTGATCCTATTTCTTTTCCATGTAAAAAGCGTTAGCAGTATCGTTTCTCTCGTCCCGAGTACTGAAGATACAGGAAATGTTCACAGTTATGGCAATTAACGGTGGTAGACTGCTAAAAGAAACATAAATTCACTGCAAACTTGGAGAAGAAAATTTAAATAACGTTCATGAAAACAGACATTTGGCATTGAATGATTGGATTTTGAGTTTAAGAAAAGCATTAGTTAACAGTTGGAGAACCGCCTAATATCACAACAAAATAACAATAAAAGTTCTCATTTTGGGAGCTTGATGCTTAATAATACACATTGGAAGTCTTCCTTAAAAACATAACTCAGAACTAACAGTTCTCTGAGAGATTTTCAAACAACTAAAAATTATTTCTTTTCTAAAGCATTACTTTTCTCACACTCAGCCCGTGAGTAACAGAAGGTATGTTGTCTCTATTAACTAGCATTAATGGGCATCCTTAAAGAGTCATCGGTTAGCTAAGTGGTAATTTTTTGAAGAAGAGGGTAAAAGTAAAATATACCTTGTTATTTATGGGTTACAGAATTTGGTCTGGTCTCCTCAACATTAAATTGTAATTATTTTTTGAGAAAATCATTCTAATTTCAAAATTCTCATTAATATTTGCACTAATTAAGAACCCTAACGCGCTAGGCAATAGTGTAGTAACCCGCAGGCAATCATGGAACTAAAATCACTCAGTACTCAAACGGGACAAGGCAGATTTATTTCACAACTCTATGAGTTACGGCAGGGATCTCAGAGTTCAACAAAACATGAACAGACTTCCCCACAGTTTGCTTTTTGACGTTAAATAAAGGTTCACTCGTCATATGAAATACTTTAATGAAATTTAAGACGATATTAATTTGTTATAATTGTAATGAAATCACTCTACTAATCGAAAATTTAAATATATCTAAATTGAAATCAAGAAATGAAATAGCATTGAACAATAAGCTAAGTTCTTAACGGCCTGTTAAAGCAGAAGGTCGAAAGGGATTCGTATTATGTCCGTATAGTTAGCACACCCACTTATTCAAAAATTAAAAAAGACTATACCATAATTTTGTTCCAATTTTGAACTAATTTATACCCACCTTAAAAAATTTTCTACCAATGCAGAACATCAAAATTTACAACGTGTCCCGTGGGTGCGCTAACTTAACGTTAAGTTAGCATACCCACACAAGAAAAATGCGTTAAACCAAAAAAACAAATATACCACAATTTTGTACTAATTTTGAACTAATTTATACCCACCTTAAAAAATTTTGAATCGATGCACAACATCAAAATATACAACGTTGAAGAGTGGGTGCGCCAGGTTAACGTTAAGTTGGCAAACCCACACAAGAAAAATGCGTTAAACCAAAAAAAATAAATATACCACAATTTTGTACTAATTTTGAACTAATTTATACCCACCTTAAAAAATTTTGAATCGATGCACAACATCAAAATATACAACGTTGAAGAGTGGGTGCGCCAGGTTAACGTTAAGTTGGCAAACCCACACAAGAAAAATGCGTTAAACCAAAAAAATAAATATAACACAATTTTGTACTAATTTTGAACTAATTTATACCCACCTTAAAAAATTTTGAACCGATGCACAACATCAAAATATACAACGTTGAAGAGTGGGTGCGCCAGGTTAACGTTAAGTTGGCAAACCCACACAAGAAAAATGCGTTAAACCAAAAAAAATAAATATACCACAATTTTGTACTAATTTTGAACTAATTTATACCCACCTTAAAAAATTTTGAACCGATGCACAACATCAAAATATACAATGTTGAAGAGTGGGTGCGCCAGGTTAACGTTAAGTTGGCAAACCCACACAAGAAAAATGCGTTAAACCAAAAAAACAAATATACCACAATTTTGTACTAGTTTTGAACTAATTTATACCCACCTTTAAAAATTTTGAACAGATGCACAACATCAAAATATACAACTTTTAAGAGTGGGTGCGCCAGGTTAACGTTAAGTTGGTATTCCCACACAAGAAAAACACATTAAACAAAAAACAATATACCATAATTTTGTACGAGAGCAATTACATTTCTTTATCCACGTGTTACATTTTGAGAAATTCAAGCCCACCTTTACCATTCGAGGCATACATTTATTAATGTATTGGTTCTGAAATAGACCTACATTTTAGTGGGCCTTCATTCTATACATATGAAGTCCTCAGTAACTTGGTGGGGAAAAAATGCTTTCAAATGAAAGATATTGGACACATTTCAGAAGACATATTTGAAGAAGCTGAAAAAGCCGTGTAAACATTAGTTCCCACGAAATGTTAAGAAAGGAATGAGAGAAAATATCGGAAATCATGTATAAATATCGGAAAGTGAAAAAGAGTCGCAACTGATACAGAAGTTTTTCTGACGTACATTTTAGTTCCGGTAAATACATCGGACGTTTATAAATTTTACATTTATAACATGTGAAGACCAAATGCTTTATTGTGATGATCCGTTAGTGTTGATCCGTTAGTCAGCTAGTTTCAAATCAACGTTCACTTCACCAATTTTATTTTATTTTATCACTTCACCAATTTAATTTTATTTGATGTATTTATTAAGTAGTCTGTTATGTATATTTTTGTCGATGTTTCATGGCCGACTGGAAATATGTTGGCCACTTCTTTGTTATAATGGCGTAAATAAACGATTTTGATCCTTCTTCTGAATTCTGATTGTTAGTTATGAATTTTTAATTACACACAAGGAATTAATATAATGATAATCAATGATTTTTTACTGAATTAGAGTATACTTCACTAAACTAATATAATAAGTGGATACACTAAACGAAAGTATCTGTAGTATCTGATGTGTTCAGACGAAATTATGTTGTTTTCGTTGTTGCACTTATAATTTTATCTGAACGAGTTTCATATTTAGAAGCTGATTAATTATTTATCTGAACAACAAATTACAGTTTTTAGCGCACTGTGAGTATCTTAAAAGTACCCACATTTTATAGTTGACTAAAAAACATTTTCCGGGGATCGAAAAAATTATATGGTGTTGTTTTTTCAAAGTTTTTGCATATGTTTCCTCATTTCATTTTTTTGGAGGGGGGGGAATTTTGTCGTTCAAGTATAATAGAATGAATGGTTTCCTTATTCTATCGAAAGTTCCAGACTTAAAGTTCGGCTTTTTGACTTCGTACTCTTGTTGAATTTGTTGACTGTTGTTGTGCTATTTGGTTTCGGTTTTAAGAGTATTTTATTTTTGCATTGCATTAATTTTCTGTACTATATTTTATATTTATTATTTATACCATATTTCTTGTACATGTTGTAATGACATTCCCACCTTTTTTTGCTATTGCTATAGACATTTATTCATAAATAATTATAATACTTTTAATTATACATTTGATGTTCGATATCAAAACATTTATTCAATGAAAATTTCTGTTAGAATTGTGAGTGATAATTCAATTTCTTGTGCTTCATTGCATTATTTTCATCATGACAATTAACATTTAACAGTACCAACAGTTGAATACCAAACAACATATTATTTAATGAAATGTACTTACAAAATTGTTAAGAAATAGTGAATGTAGATGGGGAATTTTGGCACGAACAGAAAAGCTGCCCTTCTCAGAAGGAAGAGAGAAAGGAGTTTCCATTGAGCTTTCTACCTGAGCATCCCCCTACCCTTTCCATCCCTCAATGCTACCTGTCGCGTACAATGCGCCTCCCCCCCTACCTTCCGCTGGGCGAATGAACTCAGGGGGTTCAGGTACTGTGCGCAGGAAAAACTTTACAGAATAACGTTGATCATTTAGGAGAGCAGGCCGGCGAACAAAAGGTGGCGTTTCTCCACCGCCCCCATCGTTTGCTGGATTTTCCACACGAAATTTTTAGAATCTTGACGCGACAATATCTGTTGATTGCTGTGTCTTTCGAGCATCTCAGGATATTTCAAGTATTGTCTGATTACTTACAATTCTCCACCAATGGTCTCTTCAATAGGTATATGGAAGTGAAAGGGCTTACGTCATTCCACTTTGAAAGTGGAGAAGCACGTGTGTATTAATACGTAATGTTCCTTAAATAACATTGCATGTTACTCATATTATTAACATGACTGACGGCATTTGTTCTTTGATTAATAGTGCCTGATATCAAAAGATTATAACAACTTGTAGTTTACATGCTGTTTCCAGTAAACAGGCTACATTACGTTGATGAACAAAAGATGCTGAACGATTTGATGACATACTAAAATCAGAGAATACTAACATGGTGTTCCTTAATATTTCCAAACTATACGGAAATGTAAGTAATAATTTCAAAACATTAATACAATAAATAAGTATTTTTACAGGCATATTCACATTTTAAAGTACTGAATTTGGCATAAAACCACCTACACTTTTTCACTTTTTCTCAGTGATTCACATCCATAACGAGCGAACCAAAACGAGACAATCGGAATATAATAAAAAGCCATAAACACTTTGTACCTCGTAACCAGGGAGAAGATTTTAATGAAATGTGATTTTTTTTCACTTCAGAACAACGCCGTTTAGTATTATCATCTATTATGATATATTATGACAAAAGGAAATGACCCATTTTTATAAGACTTTTTGGCATTTTTCGTCGATTTCGAATAATAACTTTTATTTTTTAACTTCTTCCTTCATTTTATTGCATGTTTCGCTGATTTCATCAATTTTAATCTCATTTTTATGGTACTTGATTCAAATAATATTAACGAGATGCTCCACAGAATTCCTGAGTAGCCAACTCCATTTCTTTGCTCAATTATTGTAATGTCATCTGTTGTATGTGTCGCAATTCAGCGCCAATGTCTGTTCAGCCGATTAGTCGGGATAACTAACGACAGAGATTTTCTGGTAAAGTACAGTCGAAAGCGAAACATTTAAAGTTGGGCTCACTTGAACAAATAGTAGTAGTCTCGGTTACAGCAGTAATGTATTGAACAGCATGAGTTGCTCATACGAACTGTTTTTGATAACATTTTTTGCATAATTTTCTTTGCTTTTACGGCATTTTTAAAACATATTCCAAGCATTTTATTGATCATTTTTGGCAATATTTTAGGTCATGAAAATGTACACCCAATCATAACTTGACGCACCATCTCTTAAACGTTGTATATTTTGATGTTATGCATCGGTTCAAAATTTTTTAAGATGGGTATAAATTAGTTCAAAATTAGTACAAAATTGTGGTATATTTGTTTTTTTGGTTTAATGCATTTTTCTTGTGTGGGTTAGCCAACTTAACGTTAACCTGGCGCACCCACTCTTCAACGTTGTATATTTTGATGTTGTGCATCGGTTCAAAATTTTTTAAGGTGGGTATAAATTAGTTCAAAATTAGTACAAAATTGTGGTATATTTGTTTTTTTGGTTTAACGCATTTTCTTGTGTGGGTTTGCCAACTTAACGTTAACCTGGCGCACCCACTCTTCAACGTTGTATATTTTGATGTTGTGCATCGGTTCAAAATTTTTTAAGGTGGGTATAAATTAGTTCAAAATTAGTACAAAATTGTGTTATATTTATTTTTTTTGGTTTAACGCATTTTTCTTGTGTGGGTTTGCCAACTTAACGTTAACCTGGCGCACCCACTCTTCAACGTTGTATATTTTGATGTTGTGCATCGGTTCAAAATTTTTTAAGGTGGGTATAAATTAGTTCAAAATTAGTACAAAATTGTGGTATATTTGTTTTTTTGGTTTAACGCATTTTTCTTGTGTGGGTATGCTAACTTAACGTTAAGTTAGCGCACCCACGGGACACGTTGTAAATTTTGATGTTCTGCATTGGTAGAAAATTTTTTAAGGTGGGTATAAATTAGTTCAAAATTGGAACAAAATTATGGTATAGTCTTTTTTAATTTTTGAATAAGTGGGTGTGCTAACTATACGGACATATTCGTATTTATCTCCCGAGGTTTGAGGAATCACAATTAATACTCAGAGTGTCAGATTTATTTACAAGAAATGCGAACACTTTGTATTTGTCGGCTCCGAAGAACAATTTATGTCACATCTCACATTAAATACTAGTTACAAATATAAAAAGTGAAAAATACAATAATTGTAATTCATAAATAAATAAATAAATAATTTCAATGAAAATGTCGAAGGAAATACTGATGAAAAGAATTCCTTGCACAGTTTCTGTTAACTCCGTGCGCATTTGATTGAACGACTGCCCAGTTCCAAACTGTAATTGGTGGAGTGGAGCAACTCCTCTGTGCCGGACAGCGGCGGTGGTGGCGACAGGCGCTGGTGGCGAGTGGGGCTGACCAGCGGATCAAAGCCTCCGACCACATGGCCAGGGCCGGGAGCGTTGCGGAGCGGAGAAAGGCGGGGTGGGTGGGAGAAAGGAGTGGCGGGGGAACAGGGGGGCAGAGAGGGGCAGGGCGGGCGGGGGCGTGCTGGGGAGTGATGAGAGGCGGGGCGAGGCGTGCGGACGGGAGGCGGGGTGTGGTGTGGTGTGGTGTGGTGTGGTGGGGTGGGGAGGGGTGTGGGGGGGTGGGGAGGGGTGTGTGGGATGGGGTGGGGAGGTGTAGGGTGGGGTGGCGAGGTGTGAGGCAGTGTGGGGTGTATGGTGTGGGGTGATGCGGGGAGGGGTGGAGTGATGCGGGGTGGGGTGGGTGGGGCAGGGCGGGGCAGGAAGAGGTAGCACTGTTGGCAGGGGCACAGGAGATCGCGGCTACAAACGGATGTTGTGAAGCTCGCGAAGAGGATGCTATGCTGCTGCGGAGCATATTATTACAGATATCCCTTGCTATTTAATTATGTTTATTAATTGATTGTAGACATCGTCGCCGTTGGTTTTAGCGGTAGTTACGTGGATGTTTAATGGTGTTGCTATTTTTTCTGTTTTTGTTGCTGTTGCTGTTGTTGTGGTTGGTGGGGGTGGTGGTGGGGGTGATGGCAGCTGATATTGTTGTGTGTGTGATATTGTTGCACTAGTTATTGTGCGATGGAAAGTCAACTCGTTTTCGCAAAGACGCTTATCGTATTTCTAGTGCGGACAGCCTTCTCGCCGGCGGCTGGGCAAGCGGCGAGGGCGGTCGCGGTGCCGGCGGTCGCGGTGACGGCTGCGTCGCAGAGAAAGGAGGGGCGTGGAGTGGCAGAGTGCCGCCAGTGACCCTCTCGCACGCCTGTTGCAGCCTCTGGCCACCGGCCGTCCCTCATTACAGAGATTAAAGGAAAGTGCTGCGCCTGGAACGGAGGCGGAGACTGAAGGCAGGGCGTGGCGGGGCGGAGGGGATGAGGGCGAGGAGCGTAGGAGAGGGGGGGCGATGTTCGCCTTCGGCAGGGCGCTCGATCGCTCCCGCCCTCCTCCCTCCCTCACCTCCGGAACAGGCGAATTAACGAGCTGCGGCCCGCGCCTTGGGAACAACCCCCCGCGTTCTTTCCACGAGGCGCGCTCTCGTTCGGCAGGGGAGATGCGCCGGCCGAATTCCTCATTTTCTTTGCGCCTTTACGTTGCTCGACTTCGGGACGGCCCTGAATGTAGTTTGTGCTCAATTGTATCAGAATGAGCTCAGGCTAATCGGGTTTGTAATGAACCTTAAGCAAGACCATTTCTCATCGATTTTTATGAGTGCTAGCGCAGCCTGACGTAAGTTTAAAAGTCAGTGTACATTAGCGTTTACCTTTACCTTCACTTTCTGAATTTATGTTTCTTAGATATTAGGGAGTGTGTAATTTATTTTAGTTTTATACATAGTTCAATTATGGAAATAATTTGGAGATGAGTCACGTTATTTTATTATTTATTTATTGCACAGAGATCAAAACTCTGTGTAACGTACTATGGAGGAGAAGTGCAAATCTGCTTAGGTTTCCTTGAGCTCTGGAATCTCTACATTAGTTCCTGTTATTGTACATACATTTATTGTCACTCCTTTAAGTATTCATGAAGCGTACAGGATACAATGTATAACAGCTCACATCGAAAGGTTAATTACTTTTACATAACTACAGTCTCTAGGTAACTAATCATATTATTACTTCGTAATTAGTCGCACGATTCCACATCGTGAATAAACGTAATAGTTATTTTATAATATTAAGTTGAATTAGGAATACAGGTACAGAGACCGTTTGGAGGATCATGCGGTTTTTAGGATCTACTGCATTCATATTTTACATGAAATTTCTTCTCCGTTTCTTTGCAGGTGAATGTCAGTGTGGTAAGGTAAGCCCAATTCTGAAAGATGCCTGTGGCTGCATTTTCATTAAAAAACTATTTCAAAATACTTTCATCAAAAAGAATAAGATTCAGGGTCATGTGAAAGAAACTAGCATTCATGTAGTACAATGTACAGTAATTACATGCAGCAACTTTCAGATTAACTCACTATGAGAATGCTATTTACAACTCGAATTTAATAGTTATATTTAATGGAGACAATTTTAATTACAACTGAATAAAATTTGAATGAATATGCAACTATATGTAGTAATGTAGGGTTCACCAAGCTCAAGAATATGTGCATAAATTGTACGTCTTCCCAGAGTTCGTCACCCTGTTTTTAACTTTTATTTGTACGTAAAAGAAATTAAACTGAGTGTGAATCATTCTGTACTTCAACGTTGTAATTTTTTTTGTAAATTTTTTGTAATATTTTTTTTAAAACAGCTAAGATTAAGCCGCTCCTCAAAAAAGGTAACAAAAATGAAATTCAAAATTATCGGCCAAATTCCCTTTTGTCAGTTTTTTCAAAAATATTAGAGAGACTTTTTTATGTGCGAATGGAAACCTTTCTCAATAAACACGATGCGTTTTCAAATTGCCAACATGGATTCCGGAAATTAAAATCTACGGAAACTGCCATTTTTTCTTTTCTTAAAGATGTTGCCTCATCATTGGATCAAAACGAAGCAACTATTGGAATATTTTTAGATCTTTCAAAAGCTTTTGACGTCATTGATCATAACATTTTATTTTATTTTTTTTATTTCTTTACGTCAAAAACAGTTTTTAAATGTGTAATTATGTGCTTAAATGCTCTAACTTAAGGTTGAAATTCAGAAATACCCAGTTTGTATACTAATTATAAGAAAAAAAGAAACAAAAAATTATAAAACGAATGGCTTTCTTTATTTCAGTAAATACCCTCTACTCGCCAAAGGCGCGTCATGTTTTGAAACTGAGTAACACTGTCATCTTGCAGGCAAAATGATAAAACAGTAAATAATGCCCTTTTTTATTTCTAAAATAAAGACGTGTTTATTTTAAAGATTATATAGTTTACAGCGAGCTAGTGATTTACTAATTTATATCAATTTGTTTTTTTTTTGTATTTACAAATGTATTTAATGTCTTAAATGAACATACACTAGTTTCCCAAATTGAACATAGTGATGTAATTTTACGTTTTTTTCGCCACGTACTAAATTGAAGAAACTCTTCTGTGGAAAGAAATAATTTTAATATACTAAAAATACAGCATAAATTATATTTTAATAAATATTTTACAATATGACGTAAGTACAGAACCATAATATAAATATAGTACCATTGGTAAGTATATTAATTTACTTAAGAATAGTTAATGTATGATTTCACACAATAACACTTTATTGTACAATAAACAGAAACACACAGAGAAATGCCCTTTGTAAAAAAACGAAACTAAAATCAATGCGCAAATCACAGTATTACAAATACTCGCAGTACAATCAACGAAAAGATCCAAGTAACTTCTACCATGGTGTGTGATTACCGTAAAACTTCTTTCTGCGCGTCTGTGGTCTGCAGGGTGAGGAGCAGTCGTGACAGGAGCCTCGGGGTACCAGTGACCTCACGCCGCGTCACACTTCCTTTGCGATGGAATTTCTGGGAAAAGACCGGGGGAAGTAGAAAGGGAAGCGCACAGTTGCGGGCAAAGGGCTTTCCGCGAAAAGCGTTGAGTAGCTTGGAGGATAATAAACTTATCTAAAAGCACGGTGGGTTCAGAAAAACGCACACTCTCTAGTTAATTTAATGAATACATCAACTAAAGAACAATTTAATCTTATTTAATAGATGACATGGGTATTGGTTTTAGGTCAATTGTTCGTTTTGTTCTCAATTATTCCTTTCCTCGCAATTGTGCAATATTCCCTTATGCTATAATTTTCTACTCGATACGGGCACGCATGAGATGAGAGGATCGAGAAAGAACTGTCTAATGTAAACAGCTGTCCTTTTTGATCATGCCATTCGCAATGTTGACAAGTATTAATCAACTGACAAGTGCACCAGTGTAAACGATGAAATATACACAAAGGGTTACTCAATGCATAGAAAATGTACGGGTTGACATCAAGTGATGTGGATGAAGTCATTGAAAGAATGTTGAAAATGCTAAATAATGAAAATGGAATGATTTTGAAACATTAAAAAAATGATAAAGAATAATATGAAGTAGAGGAAGAAGACGCAAATATGCTAGTATTATATACGTTACGTTAATTAATATTATGATAAATCTAAAAATAAGTATTGAAGTGTGAAATTAATCGGTCAAACGGAAGAGCAAGCTTTATGGTCTGAGTCTCGCCATTCAACAGAGGAATTTTTAGTCATTGTTATTATTATTATTATTATTATTATTATTATTATATTTCTTTTTTTGCCTACAAATAGGTCGTATTTGACCACACAGCCATACATCCTGCACTTACTGGGGCTCATTAACATTATCTCGGTGTCAGGTGAATGTAATTTTTCGAAGGATCAGCATTTAGCTGGATCCGATTTTTATCCGCGGGAGTATGGAAGATGGATTAATGATAATGAGGGGTGAAAGGACGACACACACATACAGGCAAACACACTCATGCCCGAGGCGGGACTCGACGGGGCCCGACACGCGATCCTTCAGTCCGAGATCGCTACGGCACTACAACTTTAGCGATCTCGGCTATCGGGACCGGCATGTTATTAAATTATTACTCATTCACTATTCATTTGCAGACTGCAAAATTAGGAACTAATGTTGTTTCGAAAGTAAAGGCCCGAACACACAACCGAGAATACTCGAATGGTCCCGATGTCAATCAGCATCTGACCAATCAGCTGTTTCCGAAGGCAGCACAAGCGCTACGGAGACAGCTGATGAATTATGCCTTTCTGACAGTGAGCTGGAGTCGCGCCCTTTAATAATTAAGGTAATATACAATAAAATAGATCACACCACTCGCTATTCACAACATTCACGTACAATATTTGTATTTATTCTTTGCACTTATCTACTGCTTAATGGTTATGTTCTTGCCCCGCCGGGGTTCTGTGTGCTGCTCACCGCCGTCTATATCATATTAATCGGTCAGTACCTACTGCTGATGCGCGTTTCTCATTCAGTCGGCGGTGACCTCACGTAAACAGATCGCAGCGCTCCGTCTGCAAATGTAAAGTGAACGAGTAATATATTATTATTATTATTATTATTATTATTATTATTATTATTATTTTCCCATTACATCACGACTAAAGATGTTTTGAGTCGGCTGAATATAAGATCTACTCCAGGTTGCAACCAGCTACCTAAGGAGCAGATCCGGTCACTATCAGTGCCTCTACAATACTTTACGCAAAATGTGGGCTGTTCCAAATAAAGCAATTTCTTGCACTTCCCAGTCTTTTGAATTACCTGGGAGTTTAGACAAGTTCTTACTCAAATTTTGCGGAACAAATCCCAGAGCTCCGATAACTATCGGGACGACCTGTGCCTTTACGCCCCACATTCGGCTGATCTCGATTTCCAAACTCTTGTATTTAAGACGTTTCTCTGCCTCCTTGGTAACGACGTTTTGATCGCAAGGTACAGCAACATCGACAAGTAAACACGATTTTTTCGCCAAATCTCGGATAACTATATCCGGTTTGTTTGCCGCTATCGTGCGATCAGTTTGAATTTGTTGGTCGTACAATATCGTACAGAATCCAACAGACGTCACCGGTTTTGGTGAGTGTTCGTACCACTTGAGGCATGTGTTTGGAACTTTGAGGGCGGTACAGATCTGCCAGTGGAGGTAGCTACACACCCTGTCATGTCTTTTCAGGTATTCTGTCTTTGCTAGGATTGGACAAGCTGAGACAATATGATCAATGGTTTCTACTTGCTCCTGGCAAATGCGGCATTTATCATCTTGGGAAATTTTGAGAACCGCTTTATCATAATGTCGTGTTCTCAAGGCCTGATCTTGGGCAGCTATTACAAGTGCTTCCGATTCTGGCTTCATCCTTCCCCTTTTAAGCCACATAAATGATTGATCTTTATTGATCTGCACCTTGTCCATTCTTTTTAGGTATTGTCCGTGGAGTGGTTTGTCTCTCCACGTTTTCTTTAACATTTTTTGTGTCTCACACTTCATGTTTAGCAGCATCAGAAGTTCAGTGTCTGTGTTACTCGACGTGTCTTGCCTAGTTTTCTTCGCAATGCTTCTTGCTACACTAACAATGCCTCTGTTTCCCATTCTTCGGTCAGATTTCATGACCTGCCTCATTAGAGAGTCATCTTGATGGCTGACTACATACTTCCCCAACCCGACTATTGCGTTGTGCCAGGAGGCCTCAATTTGTCTGAGGCCTCTTCCTCCTTCCTTACGTGACACATAAAGTCTATGTATATCAGCTCGAGGGTGGGCAACATGATGCATTGTTAGCAGTTTTCTGGTTTTTCGATCCATGGTGCGAATTTCTTGCTCAGTCCAGTCCACTAGTCCAAAACTGTATTCGGCTACAGGTACCGCCAAACTACCTATTGCAGATATTTTATTCCTGGAATTCAGTGCGGACTGCAGGACCAGTCTCACTCTCCTATAATACTCCCTACGAATTCTCTCTTTCATTCTGTCGTTCGAGATGGTTTCACATTCTTCAATGCCCAGATATTTGTAAGTTTTACCTGGTTCAAGATCTTGAATCACAGTGTGCGTATCAATTTCAATGTTCTCAGACGTTGTGAGTTTCCCTCTTTTTAAATTGATTTTTGCACACTTGTCAAGACCAAACTTCATGCAGATGTCATTGCTAAAGTCATTCACGACAGACAGCATTTGGGAGAGAATCGCTTCATTCTTAGCAAACACTTTCAGATCATCCATGTAAAACAAATGTGATACTGGCCTTTCATCACCATGGAGCTTATAACCAAAGTCAGCTTGCGACAACTGTCTCGATAGTGGGATCAAACTAATGCAAAACAGCAGAGGGGATAGTGAATCTCCTTGAAAAATACCCCTGTTAATCTGAATACTTCTGGTTTCTACTGCTTCCTTTCCGCTGGGTATTAGTAACCTGGTACTCCACGACTTCATACTAGCCTTGCAAAATTCAATAAATCTAGGATGAAATCGATAGATCTCCAGGGTCTTCAAAATCCAATCGTGTGGTACACTATCAAAGGCCTTTTGGTAGTCAATCCAAGCCATGCTCAAATTACGTTTGCGTTTCTTTACATCATTCAAGATGACTTTATTCAGGAGCAAGATTTCCTTACAGCCATAAGAGCCTTTACGACATCCTTTTTGTTCAGCTGGCATTAGATGATTCTTATCTAGATGTCTATACATTTTGTCAGCTATGACTGAATTTATAACTTTGTACAGTACTGGCAGACAAGTAATTGGCCTGTAGTTCTTCGCCAAAGAGCTGTCTCCCGCTTTGGGTAGCAAATACGTGATGCCGCGTGTGAGCCATTCCGGGATTTCCTTTGGGTTTTCAAAAATTTTATTAACAGCCTTTGCTAGATGAGAATGTATTGCTGTTAATTTCTTAATCCAATAAATCTGGATCTTATCAATCCCGGGGGACTTCCAGTTTCCCATGTTCTTAATTGCTTGGAAGAGGTCGTCTTCCGAGAATTGGTGAACATCTTCCACTGTTTCTACAAGTTCATCGGCAGCATCAACTTCAGATTGAAGCCAAGATGCGTCTTTGTTGTAGGATCTGCTCTCTTCCCAGATTCCTGCCCAAAATGCTTCGACGTCATCTTTTGAAGGAGTAACAGCTTTGCCATTCGGTTTTTGAGTCAGATTGCGATAGAATCTCTTCGCATCTGTTTCAAACAACCGGTTCTGTACACGGAAATCTATTCTACGTTTGTACCTTCTTATTCGTTGAGCCCATGCTTGAATTTTCTCTTTTAGCTTTTCAACTACCATTAGCCTGCTGGTGTCATTTTCAATTTGGTATTTTTGTTCAACATTGAATATTTTTCGTTGAACTTTAGAGGTGTGCGTTGATTTAGAAGATGCCTCAGCTAAGAGTGATATTTCACGCCGGGTGTCGGCTATCCGTTTCATAATTCTGTTCATCCATGGGGGTACAGAGCTGTTTACTCTGTTTTGCTGTCGGCCGTCGGTGTTCTTGGCTGGCCCCAAAATTATCTGAGATACTAGATATCCAGTTGCATATATGATGTGATTGATTTCAGTAATATCTAGATCTCTGCCTGGGGTCTCCACCACCTCATTTAAGACAGAATTCACTGTTTCTATCACTCTTTTAGCTTTGGCATTTTCGTATATTCTCCTCAACGGTTCGCGAGATTCAAACGGAAGTTGACTAACTCTTTCTATCTCGCGCCGAAGGAGATTTCGCATCATGTCCTTATCGTGTAATTCATTGCCAGATGAGTTGTCACCACTGACGTGTGTTTCACTGGAAAGTGATGAACCTTCGACGGGATCATCATTTTCCAGTTCTACATGTTCGTCATGTGGATTGTTCGAGCGAAGTACATACTCTACATTTCTCTCAATGTCAGCAAGTTGTTCTGCTGTGAATTTTCCACTGCTGAGTATGTATCGTCGTTGACTGGCAAGCTTCTTTGAGTCTAGGGTAGGTCTCATATCTGGGTTCCGCTCTCTCCATACCTTGAAAACTTCTATTTCTGAGCCCCCATTTTTCGCTTTTGCATAGTAAAAGCACCACATCACCTCCTTTAATTCATCCCGGGTCCATCTCTGACGATGGCTTCGAGCTACTGCCGGCTCTGGGTCCCTGGGACTAACACCCGTGGGATGGCCAGATGTCGACAAGGTGACATTAGCTCGGTTTCTGAGCAGGTATGGGACATTGGTAGAACAAGGCACGTTAAGATTCATTACATTGCTTGTTCTATCCATTTTGCTCATTGGTTTGAATTGAGGATTCGCAGGACGCAAGTTCGAGTTCACAGATCACACTTAACCCTCGGGTTGTTTCCTGCCATCCGTTACTGCGACCCACAGTGGCCTCAGGGCATCCCCCCGCAGGGCCCAGCAAGGGGTCCCTCCGATCGCCAGTCGGCATTACTAAACCCTACGGGATTTTCACTGACTGCTGAAGGCAGCCTCCTTCGCTGGCTAATGCAAGGTTCGGGCCTCCACTCTAATCAGTGGCCTGGTGTGCCAACCCAGTTTCTCTCCTGTACCCTCTATGGGCCGACAACAGGAAGTCCAAAGGTTCATGACCCTTCCCTCTCTACTTACTTCCCACTCTCCTCAAAATGGAGTACTTCTTCGTCTGACCCCTCACCTTCAACCTATTCAGCAAGGGAGGCCCTACCGGTAGCTAGGCTACCACTGACATAGCTTTAAGGCTCATGAGGGTACTCAAGCTCCACCACCAACTCCAAGGTCGTGTACTCCCTAGGTGGAGTTATTATTATTATTATTATTATTTTTATTATTTTGCGTATAGGCGTCTGCAGACCACACTACACGTTCTCTTCCGAGGACCAGTCGCATTCTATCCTGGAGAATGATAACCGTGTGTCATTCTGGAGATCAGCTTTTATGCTGTATCCCTTTGTAATACAAGGTTGTTACGCCTTCAATTGTAAATTATGAAGTGATAGTATGATGATGAGGGTGAATGGACTATCACACATACGACCATGCCTATTCAGGACTCGAACCTGCAGCCTCCTGACGAGGCCGGCTATTATTTTATTATTATTCCACTACATCACGACTAAAGATGTTGTGAGTGGGCTCAAAATAGAATCTACTCCATGTTGCAACCAGTTCCCTAAGGAGCAGGTCTAGGGACTGTCGGCACCTCTACAATACTTTGCGCTAAATGTGGGCTGTTCCAAATGTATTATTACTATTATTATTATTATTATTATTATTATTATTATTCCTCTAAATAACGACTAAAGATGTTATGTGTCGGCTGAATATACAATCTACTCCAGGTTGCAACCAGCTACCTAAGGAGTAGATCCAGGGACTGTCGGTGCCTCTACAATACTTGGCGCAAAATGTGGGCTGTTCCAAATAAAGCGATTTATTGCACTTCCCAGTCTTTTGAATTACCTGGGAGTTTAGACAAGTTCTTACTCAAATTTTGCGGACCAAATCCCAGAGCTCCGATAACTATCGGGACGACCTTGCTTTTACACCCCACATTCGGCTGATCTCGATTTCCAAACTCTTGTATTTAAGACGTTTCTCTGCCTCCTTGGTAAACGACGTTTTGATCGCAAGGTACAGCAACATCGACAAGTACACACGATTTGTTCTCCAAATCCCGGATGACTATATCCGGTTTGTTTGCCGCAATCGTGCGATGAGTTTGAATTTGTTGGTCGTACAATATCGTACACAATCCAATTATTATTATTATTATTATTATTATTATTATTATTATGATTATGATTATGATAGGAAGAAACAAGAGAAAAGAAGAAGAGTTACGAGGAAGGTGTAACTATTCACCTAATTGATTTGAGCGGGAAGCCACACGTAAGGGCAGCCGCTCCGCTCCGCGTGAAGTTGCATCGATCGCAGCGTGCTGGGCAGCTTAGCGCAGCTGCATGCTCCGGCGGAGCGGCGTCCGGGCGCCGACTGGCCAGCGGAGCGCCGGCCCCGGGGCGGGCCACCGTCTATCGGGATTTGCACAGGGATCGGCAGGCGCTTAGTTAAGCTCCTCGCCACTTGAGCACGGCGCTGGAACTCCGGCCAGGTAACTTGTCAACAGCCCGCGGCCCTGGAAGATCGATTATTATAACACGAGTTCGTTAATCGCTTCAGGACAAGGAGCCGTTAACGATGGGGCGCTGGCAAGTTATGTTCTTCATTAATATTCGTATATTTTGATAGACGTGGTTTGTAAGTTCCGAGACAGTGTGTAATTCCTTGTAACTGAATTCAACTACACAAAAAACTTCATTTAAAATATATAAAGTATCTCTATGCAGCAACCTTATCCCATTATGAAACATTGCTGCAATAAGTTTTAACTTTCTTTTTTCGATCTTTCCCTTCCCTCCTTCTCTTTATGCTATTTTCGTTCTTCACACATTTCTTTTACTTTTTTCGATTACCTTTTTTTCAATGATTCTTCTCTTTATCTCGTCGCCCACCATGCAGTTTTTCCTCATTTCCTTCTTTACCATTATCCTTGAGTTTTTGTCTTCGCTTTTACTTCCGTATGCTTCTTAAATCTGTCCGATTTATGTTGCCATTATGATTGAGATATTTCGGGGAATACTCAACACTTAAAGCATGATGCTGCTATGGTTTTTACTGTCTCGCCTAACGAATACTTCGTAAGAAGAGAAAGTTATGTTATCATGCGTCGGAAAACGGCGAATTTTCTCCAGAAAAACTTATAGCCGGGATCCGCTAACTAAAAAGTGGGTAAAAACTGTTACTAAATTTAGAAAAAAAATTCTAACTCGTGGTGTAGTAAAAATCAATGTTTTGTTGCTTCTTGACACTGAAAACTCGACTGACAGCAAAACGTTCGTCTGTCCGTCTGTCTGTCCATTTGTAGCCAACACTAGGGCCTAAACCGTTCAGCTGATTTTCTTCAAAATTGATGTTCTCCATTCGATTTGGTTGATGTCGAAGCTTCTGGAATTTGAAACCGATATTTTATTACATCATGACGCCTTGTTTTGGTATGCTCTGGCACAGTAAATGTAGTTTCCTCTTCCCTCTTTATTCTTGATTCTTCATCTTTTCTTCTCGATTAATTTTGGATGAATCGACAAAACATTTCAGATTGCGTAATATTCATCAATGTATTTAGACGTAATTGAACGCAAACGGGCTCAGTTGAAGTTTCTGAACTGGGGATTTTAAGAAGTCCGTTATTTGTGTTGTAGACCGTGGCATTTAATAGATTTAGCAATACTACCTTCAAATGAGACAAAACAGTTCTTTTTTGATAATGAATATTTATGCGCCCTTATTTGCCATAATTCATTCGCTTCGATTTCATTTGGATAGCAGATGCGTCCATTAAGAGTGGATTTTCATTTATCTGCTTGGTTGCGTTACGTCGACCTGTCAGAACAGTATTAACAGTTATATAACTTTATTCTAAGGGCTTGCATTCTTCTCGAATTTCCCAGGATTACTGTGTAATATGAAAAGATTTTCATTTGTAGGCCAGTATTACAGGCAAATATATTTCATTAGAAGACAGCAAAAAAATATTAGATTAAAAATTAATAAAAAGCGGCGTGCGCAAACGCCACAACTCTGATGCAAATTACGATTAAAAGGAAATATGAAGATTTCAATAGAGGTTTTTAGTCGCAGTCGAAATACGGTCATCCGAATTTTAAAAGTAACCCATAAATCCTATGGATTGGACGAAATGCGGAGTTCCCTCGCAAGCCACTGCAGGGAGCACTGAGTGCAATGCGGTTGTTTTTGAGAGGCCATCGGCGAGTGGGCACTTTGTGTCGTCGGATGCGTCCGCATCCGCAGAGCTCCCCGCGAATCAACCGCAACAAGTTCTCGACTGCGCCGTGATAACCCTCGAGCTCCGCGAGAAGCCTCCGGAAGGGAGAGACGTGCCGAAGGGAAGCTGGAGCTGAAAATGGAGCTTCACTGTGCGCACGTTTTGTTGAGCATTCCTTTCGCATGTAGTGGTAGGAGTGGAACTGATGATCGTTACAATTTTGTTAGCAATGCAGAAAAATCAAATCAGGAGTTCATTTACCGTTGTTACTGATTTTCTAGAACTCGGGAACAAATATTTTTGAAAATTGTTTTTCTAAAATAATAATTGTTTAAATTCTTGTTTCTAGTTTTTCTAATGTTTTTTATTTATTTATTTATTTTTTAAATTTTGGGCCTCAAGAAAATGTGCGCAAATAATCTCTTTCCCCATACGTCATATACAGTTTTTACTGTTTTTGATCAAATAAATACGAGTAAAAAAGATCGCAGAGAAGAGGGATGAATCCGGTGCGTTGCAGTTCTTTTCAGGATCTCCGTTTCTCTTCGTTACATTCCAAAATTTCCTCAGCATTCATAACATTTACACGCACATCATTTATCATATATGTCACATATCATAACATCATTATCGTCTAAAGTAGAAATGTCAGCACAATTCTAGGTAAGCCACTAAGTCTAGCCTTCACGCCACTAGGTAGGTGAATCGTGTTAAAATATAGTAGAGGGAAGGAGGAGTCAAACGTTTAGGAAGGAATCGTTAAATAAATAAACAAATAAATAGATACAAATAAAATATATTAAGGGAAAAACAGAAATGAAAGGAGAGCGAAACGGTGACAGACGAGAAGTGCAGTATCGGGGAAAAAGAAGAGGAAACAAGGAATATAAACTTAAGGAGAGGGAAAAAAAGATGAGAAAGGCGGAAAGGCAGCAGGATAGAAACGCGGAAGGTGGTTGCGGAAGACAATCCCACGGCACGACGGGGAAGCCAAGTTCCCCCACGAAACGAATGCGCGAGGGAACGCCGCGTTGGAGGGGGCATCCGGTGCGACGCGCAGCCAGAAAGGGCGGGGGAGATGCAGCGCGAACGCAGGAGGGGAGGGTAGGGGAGAGGTGCAACAGGGTGCGGCCAGGCGTCCTTCCATTTCGGCGCTGGATATTACGGCAGCCTAGTCGGATTTCAGGCGACTCCGACCGCGCGCTCGACGCCGCCGCGCCCCGCCCCGCTCCTCCTCTCCCCCCTCCGCATCCTCCCGCCCCCGCCCCCGCCCGCGCCCTCGCTCGCGTCAGAGCCTTTCCCGCGCCCCCGAAATAGCGGCAGAAGTCGAAGCTCGGCGTTGAGCCGCGAGGAGCGCGGGTCTAGCAGCGGCTTTCGGTGTCAGACGCACCACTTCAGCGGGTGATAGCGCCCGCCCCTCCCAGCCCCGCCCACCTCCCCGCCCCCCGCCCCCCGCGCCCCGCCCGCCGCGCCGCCCCGCCCCCGACGCAGACGCCGCCGCCGCCGCCTCAAATTCAATTGGCCCTGTGTGCCCCGCAGAACCCCGGCGTGTCTGTCTCCGCCCCCGCCCTCGCCCCCGCCCCCGCCGCCTCTGCTCCTGCCGCCCGACGTCTGTCGCTGGCAGCTCCCGCGAGCCGCTTTGAACGCTTCTCATCGCAGGCGTCGACCCGCTACTGCCCCGCTTTCGCTTCCCGCTTCCGCTACCGCCTCCGCCACCACCCCAAACTACCACCCCCGGATCCGCCCGTTCCGTTTCCCCCGTTCCGCCCTCATTCCCCCCGTCTTCTACCTCTGCACCCACTCTTTCGCCCACGAGTGCGCAGCCGCTTCGGACTGGGAGAGGTTGCATCGGCTCATGTCACTGCAGCGCCTCTGACCGGGAGGTCCTACGTTCAAATCCCGACGGCGGAAGGATTTTCGACACTAGCTTCTTAACTAGGGCGAATTCAGTCGCTGGCTGGAGGAGAATTCTAGCCGCCGACTGCTCTGATCGGTAGTTTTCCGTGGTTTCTCCCATCAGTACCAGGAAAATGCTGGAGTAGTACCTCAACAAACGGGCCACGGACTGCACGCGATCTTTCCTCCCTCTTACTTATCCTATCCTCACCCCATATTTACACACACACACACTAACGTGCACTACACTATCACAAATTCCAGAAGCAAGTCGGGGTGTTAGAGCTTGTTCCCGCTGGGGCGTTGTCCGCTGGTGGAAGATACCTGGTTGGGGACACGCGCGGTAGTCAACGGTAGGTCGGCGCCGGATCTCACCATCCAGCGGGGGAAGATCATCGCCACCTCGCAATGAAAAACAACACTATTACTAACAATCAATCAACGAATGAATCAAACTCCCCGCTTCGGCCCGATCACCCCCCTCATCCGCTCCCGCTACTGCACAGCTTCCGCGCCCGTTTCTGCTGCCCCTGCCTCGGCGATCTCGCGGCACATCCTCCCCCGCTACCATTGCCATGATATGCGCAGCACTCGTTGATTGATTGATTCTTGTTTCCGGGCGCGCCAACTAGTCAGGTCATTAGTCCCGCAAGTGTAGTGCGTGTTTTCCTCGGGAGTTGGCGATGATCATTTCCCCGCTGGATGGCGAGAACTGGCGCACACCTATCGTCGACTAGCGGGGTTTTCCCCTCAACCAGGTATCTCCCACCAGCGGGGCACCACCCCAGCCCGGACAAGCTGTAAGCTCCCTACTGGTCTCCCGGCATGTGTGGTAGTGTAGTGTATGTTAGTGTAAGTGTGTGTGTGTTGAAGAGGAGAGGATAGGACAAGAGGAAGGAAACATCGCGCGCGGTCCGTGGCCCGTTTGTTAGGGTACTGCTCCGGCATTTGCCTGGTGTTGATCGGAGAAACCACGGAAAACTACCGATCAGAGCAGCCGTCCGCTAGGAATTCTCCTCCAGACAGCGACTGAACTCGACCTAGGGACTCGAACCTAGGACCTCCCGGTCAGAGGGACTGCAACAGTCCTGCAAGCGAAACGGCTCCCCTTCCCACCGGCGCCGCTCTCTCCGTCTAGTGGCGCAGGCCCTGCAATCGACGCGAGCACCTTCACACCGAACCATGTCTTGCATTGCCTGTGACGTGGAAGCAGTCTTGTTACTGTCACCACCGGAGGAAGTTGCTTGGGTTGGAGACGACGCATTTACAGTCTCTCTGCCACCACCGTCACCTTTATCATCAACGCTTCAATCGTCGTCATCCAACACCATTCCCACCAACATATCAATACCATCCCGATCATCATCGATAGCGGCTCGAGGAGAATCAAACGAGAATAGTACACGGATGCCTAACAACGTGTCCAAATGGAAAGGTTTATCTTTCTCTTTCTAATCGCCTTTTTAAAACTTTTCGTTTATTTTATCGTCACTATATCCTCCTTTCTGCCCGCTGGCAATTGTTGCAATATCTTAATTCTCTTTCGATTTGGTTACCTCCTGATACAATTTATTTGACTATGCACTCCTCTTAATATTCTATTGGCTATTTGAAGACGATTGCATAGTATATCGTAGTATTAATTCGAAAAGAGATGAAGAAATACTGCAAAGGGATCTCGATGCGTTATATTACTGGACGGAAAATAATGGAATGTCCATAAATAGCTCTAAAAGTAAATCCATCACTTTTGGCAGGGGTCATAATTACAGTGAAACACATTACCGTTTAAATAATGACATTATTCCGAGAGTTTCCTCGTGCAAGTACCTAGGAATTCATTTCGATAGTAAATCAAGTTGGAAAAAACACGTAGATTTTGTTGTAGGGAAAGCCTGGAGATCTCTTCACTTTGTAATGCGCATTCTAAAAAAGAGTACGGAAACGCGAGGGAAATTGCTTATTTATCTCTTGTTCGTCCGATAATGGAATACGGAACAATTTGTTGGGATCCGCACAAGATTATGCAGAGTAAACACGTGGAAAGGATTCAGCATAGGGCAGCTAAATTTAATTTCAGGGACAAGAAACGGCAGAGTGGGATTCACTCAAAAACAGGCGATCAGTAGCAAGACTCTGCGCCTTGTATAAAGCTTATAATGGTCATCCAGCTTGGAAAGAAATTAATTGGCGGCTATGTATTCCTACATACATCAGTAGAGTGGATCACAGGCACAAAATAAATTTAAGACAGCAGAGAACGGATGTCGGGAAATTTTCTTTTACAAATCGAACGATTACGGAATGGAATAGATTGCCTGCAAAAACCTTTGAACCCTTTTCTCAAAGTGTTCAACAGTTTAGGAAATTAATTTAAGATATTATTAAGTAAATGAGAGAGAATAGTTGGTTATATAGCAATGCATAAGTGTTCTATTGTGAAGTGAGGTGTCGTGCAGTGTATAGCAGAGAAATAAAGAAGGAAATGTTTTCAGGTCTTAGTGAAGTGCAGTGTGATACTAGTGCAGTGTGTGTGTGTGTGTGTGTGTGTTTTCTCTCTTAATGTAATTAAATGTTTTATGAATCAGTTTTTATATTATTATCATTATTTTACCATTATTATTACTATAATTAGTATATAATTTGCTAGTTAT
>JAHLJT010008446.1:303873592-303891300 GCA_031308135.1 Acheta domesticus | reverse complement strand
TGTCAAAAGTGCAATTTTTTGGGGGCATCTTCCTACAAGTATAATATTGAAAATAGATTTTTTCCTTAAGGAAAACTGTTCTTTAAAGACATCTTAAAATAAGGTAATGTACTATTTTTAGGCACTAAGCTTTTTCTTAAAATTTTCTCCCCTTATGTATCAGGAGAAGGTAAAAAATATGGTTCTAGTCCCGTTTTTGGCGAACACTCCGTATTTTAGAAAAATGCAAAATCTTAATACTTCAAAACTACAAAATTGAAGATCGAAAATTTTGCCTGGCACAATGTCTGTTCCAAAAAATCAGCTCTTTAAAGACGGTAAGGTTCACTATTTTGAAAAACGATAAGTTTTTGCGTAATTTGTGCTTGAAATTAATGCAATATACAACAAAATTCTCAAAAATCGCTCCAAATTTACACGTGTGGGAGGGACGCATATAAGAACGGCGAGGGTCTCATTTTCGTTTGACTCTGAATTTTTGAAAATTGCATATTTCGAAATAATGCGAGAAAGTATGTGATATCGTAGTACTAGTTTTCTAAACATCGGATGAGCGTTGAAAGACGAAACTATCACAAAAGGTTCACATATATTCTAATAACAACCACGCTGGAATCCACGGTTGATTCATCCCTCTGCTGGCACGTGACTGTCAGAGAGACGCCTCAAATAGTTTAATTCGTTATATGGCCCTCAGTTTTGTGTGGTAAAGAGAAGGAAAGCAAACATGCACTTCATTTTAATGTCTTTCCAAGTGTAGTTCAATAAACTATTTTGTTTCGACGAGACAACTTAGTGTTGTAATTCGTGTGTGGGTACATGCACGGACGTTTTGCTGCTGCATATTTCAGTAGTTGCTTCGTACATTTACTTTTCGTTTACACCTGGTGCACGATCGGAGATTCGTGAGTCATCAGTGGCAGGGGAGATGTGGGGCAGTAGGTTTACAAGACTGAATAATAGGAGAGGTTGCTTGTGGAATAGGTTCAGTGAAAAAGGCGTGTGAATCCGAAAGAGGCGCGAAGGATGATAGAGGACTAGGAGGTGCGGGAGGGGTCGCGTCCTACGGACACTGCGCAGAGTGTGAAAATGTCTCTTATATATCAAAAGCGATTTGTTTTCTTTGCAACCACTGAAGAGTTGGTACGTCGTTAACTTTGCTAACTTTCCAGATTTGTTAAATCTCGGGTTTGGAATTAGTATTTCATTAAATTTATAAGAAAATACGAGTATGTACAATAAGTTATTACTCTTCGTTTCACGAGCTTAGAAAACACAAACACGTTTCCTTACGTAATAAATTAAGTAACGGTGCATGCGCTGCTTTATTATTGTAGCTATTTCATATTTTGACGTCATTTTGTTCTCCGACAAAACAGAACCACAGCTCGCATAGCCAGCCCCCGCGCCACATTCTGGAAAGAACTGATCGTATGGTCACTCTGCGGTTTAGTTGGACTTTTCCCGCCAGACAGCGCAAGGCTTGCTCCCTGTTCGGAGGGAGTCGCTCAGGGCATCCAAACAAAGATTGGCGACGGCAGCGCGGGCAGGTTCCGGGGCGGCGCGCTACGCAAGGCCCATTCCAATCCCCCATCCCACACCCGCCACCCGCCGCCGTCAACAGATCACGCCGCAGATGGCTGTAGCTTCGCACCCGCTTCGCGTGTGTTTACAAACTTTTCCCCTCGACTGGCGGCGGGCGGCAGCGAGGACTCCGTGGCGTTTCGGTTTCAATCGGCACCTTCCGCGCGCGCCGCCCCCGCGCCGCCCCCTCGCGCCGCCCCCTCACGCCGCCCCGCGCCGCCCCGCGCCGCCCCGCGCCGCCCCCGCCCCCGGGGTGCCCGATCAATACGCAGCTGACGGCGCGGCCGCGCGGGGACGAGTGCGCCACGCACTGGCACTGCCTGCGCTCCCCCCGCCGCCCCTGCCTCCGGCGACGCTCCCCCCCAGGCGCCGCGCCGCCGCTGGCCGGATTGCACAATACGCCCCGACATTTCTGCCGCTTGTCAGTGGCCGCTCCGTGGACGCTGATTTTATATATATATATATATATATATATATATATATATATACATATATATATACATATATAATATCAGTGAAAAATGTAGTTATTCAGAATATATAATCGGTCTGTTTTCTCGTGGCAGTAAGTCGATTCCTTCAGAACGCTAGGGATAACCATATCTCGCTCATTTGTCTTTGCAAATATTTTTTATTACATAAGAGCAAATATTGTCATACCAATTCTTGCCAAAAACTCTTGTTGCTATCTGTATACATAATGGAACTTAATAATATGAAAGCATGAGAAATAGCAGAGGTCCCAGAACGCACGAAACTGCGCACTGATTGCTCTTCTCCTCTTAGTACATCGGTTTTGGCTTTTTTTCAATATATAAATAAACAATAAATATAACACTGAACAAGTTTAAGAAATACCAGTCTTTATTACCTTATTAGGGCTAGTTTCTTGAAGGACAGCTCAGAACTTGAGCACTTCTCAGTAACTGAATAGATGGCCAAAATTACAATAAACAGAGTTTAGTACCTATTTCATAATGTACACAGATTTAATTAAATAAAATGGAATGAACTTTAATTATTAATATTAAATTAATGTGTAGACATTAGGTTTTAACTTTTAAATTGGTTTTAGCGACTAAAATACACTCATAACTTAATGAATTAGAGTCTAACTTCAATAAAAATTCGAGATTTCAGCGCAGAGAATTAGGGTCTCTGTTATTTTTAATTATCTACGTTAAACAGTCTATTTACTTTTATGTCTTGTTAAAGACATTAAGAAAAATGTAGACATTTGCCGAAAAACCTAAGTTTAGTAACGAGGAATGCTTGAAGACACCTGAAAAATCTTATGATAATAATAGTAATATTAATAACAATAAAAATGAAAATAATAATAATAATTACAATGACATTCCGGCTTTGATGCTATAGTGGTTATTATGCCGGGTTACTGATCCCAAGTTCGCGAGTTCAAACCCGGTCAAAGTCAGGGGATTTTTGAGGCTCCAAAAATTGACGACATGCATGCAGACGCTTGTCGGCATGTAAAACAGATCCCAGGAGAGGTACTTGGCTGATATTGACATAATTAAATCCTCTAGCAATTTAGCACCAAATCGAAATCGTAGTTTCAATTTGAATTATTGGATAGCGGATACTGTATCTAGGCCTGCGCTATTTGGTATTCAAATCAAACGTCAAAATTGGCGCACTAGCGCCCCCAGGGAAAGCAATGGCAAACTACCCTAGATATACTTGCTCAGGATAAGTCTCAGAACAAGGCGCCAGGCGTTTTTGGAGACTAGTCTACAGACTAATCAGTATATGGCAGTACACAAATACCAAGAACCACCTAGGGAGTACCAAGTAGTTGGTGGTGGAGCTTGAATTGCCATGAGCCTGAGAGCTACGTCGGCGGTAGCCTTAGCTCCTGCTAGGGCCTCCATTGCTGAATAGGTTGAAGGTGAGGGGTTAGAGGAGAGCCTCAACGGCATGTTCGAGGAATGACCGGGAGAGATGGCTCAGTGCATCAACCTCATGTCACTGCAGTCCGTCTGACCGGGAGGTCCTAGGTTCGAGTCCCGACGGCGGCAGGATTTTCGACACTAGGTTGTCAGCTAGGTCGAATTCAGTCGCTGTCTGGAGGAGAATTCTAGCAGCCGGCTGCTCTGATCGGTAGTTTTCCGTGGTTGACCTTCTCCGATCAACACCAGGCGAATGCCGCAGCAGTACCCTAACAAACGGGCCACGGACCGCGCGCGATCTTTCCTTCATCTTCCTTGTCCTATCCTCTCCTCTTAAATACACACACTAACATACACTAAACTACCACATATGCCGGGAGACCGGTCGGGAGCTCACAGCTTGTCCCGGCTGGGGCGGTGCCCCGCTGGTGGGAGATACCTGGTTGAGGGGAAAAGCCCGCCAGTCGACGGTAGGTTGGCGCCAGATCTCGCCATCCAGCGGGGAAAAGATCATCGCCACCTCCTGAGAAAAAACACGCACTACACTTACGGGACTAATTATCTAAGTAGTTGACGCGCCCGAAAAAACTATCAATCTTCGAAGAATGAAAATGGCGGACTCGTACACAACCCCAGTGTCTGACCCGCAGCGACCGGCTGCAATCAGCGTGTCCCCAAAGTCAGTAGCGGCTGCATCCACAGTGGGAAATAAGTAGAGAGGACAGGGTCATGAACCTTTGGACTTCGATCCAGTATATTTACGTACCATTAGATACTTACTATCTTAGCTACAGTGCCAGTAACAACTGCTAGTGTGAAGATGTCATTTTCAACAATGAAGAGAGTAAAATGGTTTATACATAGCATAATGCGTGATAAGACTCAGTGCACTAGCCATTATTTCAATTCATAGAAAAATACTTTCGTAGTTTACACATCCTGTAGTTTGGATTATTGGAATAGAAAATAATAAATTAAATATTGTGTTTAAACTTTCGAAATAATGTTATTTGGAAATGATGTTTAAAATCATGTTGGAGTTTCATTTTTTAAGAGCATCTCTTTAAACAAACCTGATAAAGATATTATAATAAATCTCGTATTATCCATTTTTAAATTTTGGAAGCCCCTCCCGAGAAATAATCCTGGCTACGGCCCTGGCCCGAACCTTGCATTAGCCAGCGAAGGAGGCTGCCTTCAGCAGTCAGTGAAAATTCCCTAGGGTTTAGTAATGCCGCCTGGCGCTGGCGGTCCGAGAGTCCCTTGGTGGGCCCTCACGAGGTGTGTCGCAGTAACGGCTTGCATGAAATAACATATGGGTTAAGTGTGATCTGTGAAATCGAATTTTCTTCCTGCGAAACTTCACTAAAAACCTATGAGCAAAATGGATAGAACAAGAAGTGTAATGAACAGGGCCCGGATGTTTATGATCTAAAAATGTTTGAAATATGCAAGCATTTATGACCTAAAAATATGACAATAAATAAGTTACATTTCTATTGCATTTTCTAAAACTTCAAAATTTTGTCACTGTTTAAATACCCATTACAATGCAAATACATTTTTTAATCTAGCACATTAAATTATAATAAATAAGTACATAATAATATTAACTTTTATTTTTAAATGTTGAATTGGTTTACTCAATTCTGAGGTAACTCTCGACTCTGCATAGAATGAAATAAATGTCACTTTTGATGGGTGACCAGAAAGAATTACAATTGCAAATGATATACATTTTAAAGTTTTCAATTAGGAACGATCTTCTGTTTGCACGCAACATTGCCCTGTAACGAGAAAACGACCGCTCAACATCCCAGGATACCATGGGGACATTTTTAAAGTCAAATCATTCGAGTCTACTTGAGGTTCCCCTTCGTGGAATGTTGTCGATTTGCCACACAGAATGTCGCTAATCTTGGAGAGAATTGAGTACTCTTCATTCTGACCCAACACTCATTGTAGTTTCGCATTAGCACATTCGCGAACTTCACCATGTACAGTCTTTAATTCACTTTCAACATTTTTCACCAGTTTCAGGGCATCAGAGAGTTGAAAACCAGTTTCTACCAATTGTTTTTTTTTTGTTATTGTTTGTATTATGTTGAAATTAGACTTGATATAAGCGCGTCAGTGTGGTACTTGAAAATAGCGACATGGCAGTTGTGATGGAGGCAGCTTCGCCTTCATTTAATGCGTTGACATCTTCCATACCTTTGTAATTGGATCAGTGGTAGTTTGCGGCGTTAATCCACATGCTCCAACGTGTCAGAATGAGTTGTGGAGATAATGGCACCAAAGTAACCATTTACTTGACATTTTGCACTCGTAACGAAATTTTCACGAAGATTTTCTTCAATACAGAAATTAATTTACCTACATCAAGATGATTTCCACGAATTTCTTCTGCATGTGAAACGTACATGTATGTCACAGTTATCATTTTAGGGTAGAGTAGCTGCAGAACTTAGCCATCTATCGCCATATAAATGAAGGTAACAGCAATTGTTAAATGGTTAGTTCTACCCAACGCTTTACAGGGAATGAAAAATGTATCTCCTACGCGATCACCCTTTAAAACACAGACATCGTTTCCCGCGTATCTCCCTTCAGCATCGGTGGTTTCATCCATAAAAACTCATATCTTGTTATCAGAGGATTCTATTCTACTTCAAACATCTTCGTAACAGGTAGTCACGTTGTTCTAGTGAAGTGTTCTTGCATTCGGAATTCTTTTTTCAAAAAACAAATGTGTGCTGATTAATAACTTTCCCCAGAAGTATATCAGCAGATATCACCATCGCACGGAAATCCTTCGTAAAATCTTAAGTTTTTGTTATAGACAGTGACGAAATTTTCTGGAAAAGAAGCTCTTGAGGGTTCTGTGACGTAACATTTCGAGACAATTTTTTTTGCTGTACTGTTTAACATTAAACCGCTTTTGAGCTTCTATTTTAAATTCGCAATGTTTATATATTAAAACCGTGCCATCTCTAGTGAAATGGTTATCTCCAAATACTAGCAATTTTTTACTTATTGAAGGGTTATATTTATACATAATGAACTGAGAGTATTTACGACACAAATAGCGAAGGATTATTTCTTGATAAATATCAATTCTACATACTTCAAATTACTAGAAATCAGAACAAAAATAATAATTTGAATCAATGCTTACAGCCATACAACACCCTCAAAGCCATGCCTTTCAGCCGAAGAAAAATTCAACCACACAAGCAGTGAAAATGCAATTATCTTTCGTTGTTTCTAACTTTTTCCCTAATCAACTTTTCAACTTCCAGGAATTGTATGCGCTTTTATATACCTTTCTAAATATCTTAAAGCATTTGCAGTGTCAATTATTTTTATTTTTAATTTAATTAAGCATTACGTAATTAAGGTGTGCAAAATCCTCTTATTCCTTTAACTAAGTAAACTTTCACAGGCAATTATACAAAAACACCAAAAAACACATCGCTGAAATTAATATATGTTAAGCAAACATTATTGAACGTCTTCAGTTGAGATCAGCTGCCCCGCTCTGCCCCTCTCACAATTGTGACCGTTTAAAGTTTACGTTAATGGTGCTTGGAACGAGCATTATTACCTCCGGACAAAATACCGAGTACGTTTACTTCTTGAAAATGTTTAAACTCTCAACTTCGGATTTCCATTAATTGCGTAAAATTTTCAATTTCTTTTCAAACATATTCCTTCTTTTAATTTGCCAAATTGCATTGTTTTTCAATAACTTTAAACAAATGAAATTGAGATCTGCAGAACTGAATCATGCAATAAGTGAAATTTGACAAGCAATAATATTAAAACTTGTAAAAACATCCCTTTGAAATTAAAGTATGTTATTAAATAAACATTTGTAATTACTTTTTCGTTGACGACAACCATCTTGGCCAACCTCTTTCAAAATGGCGTCCTATTTAAACTAAACATGACGAGGTTCAAAAGAAGCATGATTTTCATTAATTAAGTGATCTTTGACGGGAAATTACATAAAATAAATAAAAACACTCCGTGAAATTAATGACTATTATTAAATGGACATTTGTTAATGTTTTTTCGTTAACAGGCGCCTCCGCTGGCCCTTTTAAAATGGCGACCGTTTAAAGTTTACATGAGGTTTGAAAGAATGCGTCATTTTCGTTCATTAAGTCAGTTTTGATGGGCAATTACACGGAACACCCAAAACATTTCCATGAAATTAATAAATATTATTAATTGGACATTTATTAATGATGTTTCGTTAACAACAACTGCCTCGGCTGGCCTCTTTACAATGGCGGCCGTGAAACGTTTACTTGAGGTTTGAAATAAAGCGCCATTTCCAAAATTAAATTATTTTTGAAGAGCAATTACACAAAAAACACCCAAAAAAACATTTCCATGAAATTAATAAATGTTATTACGTGGTCATGCGTTAATGTTTTTCCGTTAACAACACCCGCCTCGGGTGGTCTCTTTTAAAATGGCGACCGTTAAAAGTTTACTTGAGGTTTGAAATAAAGTGCCATTTCCGAAACTAAGTGATTTTTGACGCGACAATTACTCAAAAACTACTAAAAACATTTCTGTGAAATTAATAATTATAATTAATTGGACATTTATTGATGTTTTTTTTGTTAACAACAACCGCCTCGGCCTGCCTTTTTTAAAATGGCGAGCGTTTAAAGTTTTCATGACGAGATTTGAAAGTAAGCGCCTTATCCAAAAGTAAGTGATTTTGACGAGCAATTATACAAAACAACTAAGCACACTTTCATGAAACTAATAAATGTTTTTAAGTGGACATTTGGTAATATGTTTTCGTTAACAAGAGTCAACTTGGCCTGCCTTTTTCAAAATGGCGAAAATGTAAACATGTGTACATGACGAGCTTTGAAAAAAAACACTTTTAAAATTAACTAAGTGATCATCGACGAGCAATTATAAAACAACATAGAAACACACCTCTGTGAAATAAATACTTGATATTAAGTGAACAACTGAAAAAAAATTCGTCGCCCGGAATTGCCCTCGCTCTGTGGAAGTGGCAGTCAGCAATCGAAGCGTCAGCGCTGGATATCATGCCAGAGGTGCCATAATAAATAAATAAAAAGCAATATAAATTAAGTTGGAATATTATTATTTCACATCTAGAATATGTTTTTGGTTAGATTCATACTCAAAAAGCATTTTAAGTAACTAATAAATAGTTATTTAACTTAACATTCTATGCGCGCGTTCGACCCCGTTCAGACCACCGTGCGCCGCGAGCATGATTTTTTTCCCTTGGCTTTCATGTACGTGTGTTGTCGCGGAAAGCCTTGTGTGTCTGCTGACCACAGACCGAGCCGTATGTGTGTCTAAGGCAAAAGTTAATAAGTGTTCCCATGAGGGACATAATAGGAACCGGGAGCGGATAGCCGAATCCGCGTCCCTTGAAGGTGGAAAATGGCCCAGGAAGAAAATAATGTACGTATTATTATAATTATTATTATTATTCCTCTAATTTACAACTAGATATGTTATGAGTCGGTTGAATATAAAGTCTACTCCTGGGTTGCAACCAGCTACCTAAGGAGTAGATCTAGGTACTATCGGTGCCTACAATACTTTGCGCAAAATGTGGGCTGTTCCAATAAAGCTATTCCTTGCACTTCCCAGTCTTTTGAATTACCTGGGAGTTTAGACAAGTTTTGCGGAAAAACTCCCACAGTACCGATGATCATCGTTACGACCTGTGCTTTACACCCCACATTCGGCTGATCTCGATTTCCAAACTCTTGTATTTAAGACGTTTCTCTGCCTCCTTGGTAACGAAGTTACCAAGGAAGTTGATCGCAAGGTGCAGCAACAAGTAGATACAAGTAGTCCCGATTTTTTCTTAAATCGCGGATAACTATATCCGGTTTGTTTGCCGCTATCGTGCGATAAGTTTGAATTTGTTGGTCGTACAATATCTTCCAACTGATATCCAAAAGACGTCACCTGATTTTGGTGAGTGTTCGTACCACTTGGGGCATGTGTTTGGAACTTCGAGGCCGGTACAGATCTGCCAGTGGAGGTAGTTACACACCCTGTCGTGTCTTTTCAAATATTCTCTCTTTGCTAGAATTGGAGGCAAATATGGTCAATGATTTCTACTTGTTCCTGGCAAATGCGACATTTGGGAAAGTTTGAGAACCGCTTTCTCGTAATGTCGTGCTTCTCATGGCCTGATCTTGGGCAGCTATTACAAGTGTCTCTGATTCTGGCTTCATTCTTCCCTTTTGAGCCATATAATGATTGATCATTATTAATATGCATCTTGTCCATTCCTTTTAGATATTGACAATGAAGTGGTTTTGTCTCTCCACGATTTCTTTAACAGTTTTTGTGTCTCACATTTCATGTAAGCGACCCGAAGTTCGGTGTCTGTGGTATTCTACGTGTCTTGCATAGTCTTATTCGCAATGCTTTTTTCTATACTTACAATGCCTCTGTTTCCCATTCTGCGGTCAGATTTAATGACTTGCGTCATTCGTGGGTCATCTTAATGGCTGACTACATACTTTTTCCATCCCGACTAATGAATTGTGCCAGGAGGCTTCGGAGAAGTTACATAGTTGCATTCGGTAACGACGACCACCTTTTGAAGATAAAATTTCTCCACGTAGGCAAACTAGATTGTGAGATCAGCCTCCTCTTCATTATTCTCACAATCACCCAAGGAATTCATGAAGGACCAGGTGTACTAGTGAATAAAATGCACTGTGTGGTGTAACGCATTATGACGAGATGTACCTGGAGGCCAAGAAACACCTGGACTTACTCCAAAATGCCGTTAAATACCTTATTTACATGTTGAATTATCAATATGCTTGGTTGGTGTGTGGGGAATCTGGTACAATTCGCGCCGTAGGCCGATGTTCAAGGACAAGTAACGATGTCCAAATGTGTCGCGAGCTCTGTGCCGTTAGCAGCGCGCAAGTGAAATCTTATCTTGCATTTGGTTAGAGCCATAGTTAGGAAAACAAGACACTTCGGAAGCAGTACCCAATATGAAAGTATCTTCCTGAACGCGAGTCTAATACAAAAAGGCTACCATGTGTAACTGGCTTGACGGAATCCGCCGTTGACGTCAAACAGATGTGTTTTGCGAATAACTACAGGGGGCCTTGTACTTATGTTTTTTCACCATATTTTGAGTGGTAATAACACACACCGGTACTGTCTGGATTCAGACGGATGTGTGAAGCGCTGACGGCCTCCGGGAGGATAGACGTGGAGCAGGCTTGTGAATGGACGTTTGTAGTGCGTAGAAACGTTTGGTGAATGCACTATTTGTTGCTGAAGGCTCTCGGGTGAGTTTAGAAAATGCGACGAGGTGTTAATGAATGGACTTCTGGAGTTGTTGATATCACATCCATGAGCATATCAGAAAGTTCAGTATGCTGTGACAGTTCGGCTTGTAGTTGGCGTTGTAAAAGTGCTTGAATATTTTTAGGTAGACGTTGTGCCCAGATAGATTTTAAAAAATCGTCGTGAATATTCATGTTAGCTGTTAATGATTGTAAGCGCCGGAGAAATTTTGATGGGCTGTGGTCTCCTAATACTTCATCATGCAGCAGTGTCCGTTTTTCTTGGAATGTAGATAAGCGTTTAATAATTTAGGAATGCAACGTTTTATATTTATTTGTAGCTGGAGGATTGGATAAAATAATGAGCAATGCGGAGTCGCGATTTGGATAGCACATAAAAATATTTTGTGTTATCTGAAGTTATCAGTCGTAACGCAAACTGCGTCGTCTTGTGCGCACCATAAGGCTGGTCTGTTTTCCCAAATACGGCGACAGATTGCTTATAGCGGTAGATATAGCATCTACGTGGCTACCTAGTTCATTCTGGGCTAATTCGGTAGGATTATTCAATGTCATGATGTTGATGTGCGACGTCGGAGGTTATCAGATGAGGCGATCGGTTACCTTTATGTCGGATCTGATTAGTTTCGAAATTAAAATGTTTCTTCTTGCAGAAAAGAAATTAATATTCAAGATATACCAGTAAACAAATATATTAAAATAACCCTTGAATTATACACATAGTACTGATACAAAATCATCAGGAGGAGTTCCCCTATCACTACTCCGCTTATTATTTTCTTTATTTATTTATTTAGTCAAAAAAACAGTAAAAACTGTATATGACGTGTGGGGAAAGAAATTTATCTGCGCACATTTTCTTGAGGGCCAGAATTTTATAAAAAAAAAAAAATTATTTTCTTCATATTATTCTCCCCGGCAACATGTCATAACACATGTCTTCGTGGGCATGTCTCCACAAAACCCCGCCATGTTTCGGATGGACGTGTCGCCACACCTTGAATTACGGATTATGATGTGATAGGATGATGATGAGAGGTGACGGGGCAATCATAAGTATAACCATGCCTAAGCAGGACTCGAACCTGCAGCTTCCTCCTCATTATTCTCAAAATCTCCCAAGGCAACAGTGGTTTACACGTAAAGCAGAACAAGAACATGGTTGTTTTCTTCTATCCATCAATTCACGCACAAGTATTTACGAGCAATATTTGCTGTTCCCAACAATGTAGCTTTCTCAATGGTCTGCAAATGTTTCACAGTTAGCAATCATTTCTTTGCGATCTGTTGCCATTCGTTGATAAAAAATCCATTTGCTGACACGACCTCTGAAAGTACTGGACTGCACGCAACCCATACATGTCCTTCAATTTAACAGCCATTGGTTGGTATTCCTCTTCTTGTGAGCAACACTTGTAACAAATCTGTCATATGTTGGGACCGCAGCACCAATGATGTACGTTGTTTGGGAACAGAGTTGGATCTTGCACAGCTTCATTGAACAGACATTGAGTTAAGGATGAATGGGTGGCAATGACGTATTTCCACCACACCTTTGGATACCATCTGGCCTCTGTGCCTGCGTCCTTTGTACTGCCATTTTGATATCAGCAAGGAAAATTTCAAAGGGGCGTATCTCATCAATGTTGCGAAAAGATTCTCTTTCCATCCGCACCCAATTTGCGTGTATTATTCCCTTTCTATTTAATTTATGAAGTTTTTATTTTCATTCACTCGATTACTTACTTTACTTGCCCTCCTAGTACGGCCGGTTGACGTGCCCTTCCTACAAATAGGCGAAGTTTCTGGAAATTCTTGCCTACTCTACCATTTCGGATTGCACGTAAACACCTAAATCAGCTTTATTCAATTAATACTTAACATGTATTGCTCATTACTAGGGCCCGGATAATTATATAATTACATATTTCCGTAAGTTAACTCTATCAAGTCAAAACCACAATATATTTACGTTCAATGTCGATTAGTGCCTAAAACCGATAACTTTTTAGTACATATATTTACATATTTTACCCGAAACTACATATATTTACATATTTTTCACAAAAGTACATATTTTTAAATATTTCTTAATATTTTCGTTTTTCTGCATTCTTTTTGTTAATTATTCATTTATCCTACATGTTTTTGATAAGGAATAACCAAGACAAACAATTCAGCATTGTCAAACAATTTTTTTCTGCAGCCTCCTTTCTAAATTGGTACTATTGCATGCGTAAAAATGTTGATATTCCAGCACGCAGAATCCTACAAAAGGGCAAGGCGTTGTTTGCACTCCAAAGCTTCCAGTGTGTAGATTTCGGCGCGAGTAAAGCATAGAACAAAATACTACTCAGAAAGGAATTCTGTGTGTGAAAATGGTACGTCTAGCAAGCGATAACTCGTACCCACAACGTATTTTTGAGAGGTCTCGCTTGACCTGAACACACCGCCAAAAATTACACGCACAAACGCAGCTCAAAAATCGCCATTGACAGGTTTCTTTCTCACGTTTTTCACATGCAAGCTTAAACCTTTGTTTGTAAAATATCTCTGTGAGGTAAAAATCTGAAGTAAAATCACGATGTGGCACTGCAGCTTTTGGATAAGAAAAGGACAGCAAATAATTCACGGCGATAGGCATAAACCTTGTGGTAACGCAGACTGGGAATTTGCCACAGGCAAAGTTTGGTTTATCTTTTCAGAGAAGTCAAGCAAGAGCGTCTTGGCTAAGAACATTATTAAAGAAAGCTGAATGTGTGCCAAGAGTCAATTGATTAAATATCAACCAGCATTGTTTTTATTCCCTAATCCGTGAACAGCATTGAACAGTGACATGTTGGGACTAAGTTTAAATATACACCAGCAACTTCATGCGATGTGGAACACGTTGGTGATGTGGAACACAAAGCCCTAGAACAGATAATAGGAAAAATTTCATCCCTATAGAGTATTTGAGACAAACTACTCGTGTGCATGCTTGCGGATGAGCCGTTCCGTCTCTCACGGGTAGACCACTTCCCGTGCACCAATCGAGACAAACGAGGTGTCATTCGACACGTCTCGGCCTCCTGATGGGGAACTAACAATTTGTTTCCAGATATGGCCATAAATTCAAAGAAATTTCCAAAGGACGTGTTTTTTCGTGTTTTGGCGTTGTAATCATGGTAAGTATGCCGGGAACTAAATCAACGCCACCTAACTAGATGTTGGTGGCGTTGACGAAGAAGGAGGAGGAGGACGACGAAGAAAAAGGAGGAGGAGATGACGACGACGACGAAGAAGATGACGACGACAAAAAAGGTGAAGACGAGGAAGACGAAGAAAGACGAAAAAACAAGTCAAACAACCAAAGATAGTTTAAAGCGTCGGCGACGTCATATTCAACTAGTTTCTAAGTATTTGAAACATATTTTTTTCTCATTGTTACGGAGATAATTGTAAATAACAGAATTGTGAATAGAACCTGTAACACGAACCTGTAACAAGTATTTTACCACAGTTTTGGGTTGATGGCCCCCATCTCGATCAGGTTTTTCGTCCAGTTTCCCTGATCCTTGAGCAAATGCTGAGATGGTCCCTTGTTTTGCTTCTGGACATACATGTAACTTCATTATTTGTGCACGTCTTCTGAATTTCAGTGGGGAAAATAGTTATTCAAATTATCGTTTCCATATTATCGCGGCAAAAAAGTATTATTCTTTCATGAAGAACATGAGGGTTCAGGGCAGGAATTTATAGCTAGTTTACCTTTGAAAAATATATTTTATTATATAGAAGCGAATATTTTGTAACAAAACTCAAAAAAAAAACCCTCTCTTTTCTGTATTCAAAATTCGACTAGAATATGGTTTAGGATAGAGATCACAGAATTATGAAAACGTGCACAAAATTCACTTCTCCCCATAGCTCGTCACACGCAGTTTTTAACTGTTTTGACGTAAATAAATAATAAATAAAATAAATAAATAATGCAGAGGTTTTAATAATGAAACAAAGTACCTTGATTTTACAGTGATATTGAATTGAAGAAAACAGATTTCTCAGAATTTATAAAAATGTCACTGTTCTGGTTTTCACACATTAAATTGATTATTAGTCATAACGATCAATCAATAGAAATTATAAACATAAATTATTCGAATTGCAGAACATTATGCAGCACTACATTAATTGGAAAGTTCTGAACATACAAAATCAAAAAGTACAAACAGAATTCCGAGTTTTCACAAGGCCTACGTATGGGTTCAGTAGTAATCGTCGTCATTCTCCTGGCAGACGGTTTAATTCACTCAATCACTCAATTATCAACTGCGAAATCACTCAATCATCATTTCGAAATTATTTGTCACAATTCGTTTAATTTTTCGTCCCTAATGATAGTGGAATGCAATCAATCTCTCGTGAAAACTATTTCTAACCTTCACAACATGAAAATTACATTCCATTACAATATCCAGCCAGCTGATACTTCTACTCAGCTGAGCGGGGGAAGAATACATTCTGGAGAGCAATGCGCTCTTCGGCGACGCTCATTTGTTATCCAAGCTGTCAAAAAAATCGGTCACATGACTGAACGCTCTGTATGGCGACAACACAAAAGTAATTTTGTATCAAATGTAATTAAGCAATGGGATAAAGTACAGTGTACGGTACACCCTTAGAGAAGAGATGCGTGGGGTGGGGAGGGGAGGGGATGGGAGGGGGAGGGGAGGATGAGGGGGGGAGGGGATGGGAGGATGAGGGGGAGGGGTGGGGAGGATGAGGGGGGAGGGGAGGGGAAAGCGGAGGGAGGGGACAGAGGAGGAAGAGGAGGGGAGTCTCCTTAAGCCCTCCCTCAAATTAGGCGATGCGCTCTTATAGAAATGAATAAAACTTACCGAAAGGCGGTTTTTAGGGCAGGCGCCCACAAGGAACGACAAAAACTAATTCCTGAATAATACTCAACCTGCTTCTCGCGAACCATGACCCTTCCGAACTGAACTCTTTCGCACATGAGGAGTGGCCTCTTTCTTGCTGCAATTCCACTCCATACCATCAGTCAATTCCTTTCGCACGGCCAACCTCATCGGACACTTACACAGAAAACACGAAAATCCTTCAGCAATCAAACCACGTTCTTGCACCCACAGTTACATTCAAACATCCCCTTGAGGGCAACGCGTAAAAAAGCAACATTTATTCTCATCATCGTACCACAAACACTCGACACTAAAACACACATCACAAAGAATTTGAAGAACGTAAGAATCGTAATTGTACGACAGCAACGCAGCTAACCACTTCAACAGCTACCTCAACACAGGAAATCAGTTGCACACCCACCACGTTCAAACCAGTATTTCGGAATGGAACGCCAACAAGAAATGGCCTCCCAGAACTTACGACGTCATGGCCGTGACGAATTACGAACCATTAAAATTATTCAGTAGTGTATTTATTGCAATTTATGTAAATCGTGAGAGCGCGGCAGCCTCGCCGGCGAAACCGCCCGCAATTTGCTTTTTATAAGTATGTAATAAGTTATGCGTATTGCTCCTCACACCTCCCTGCCGAAAGGTTCCCCTCATAATCCCTCAAATAACCCTCGTCCCCCTCCACTGTGGCTTTCGCCCTCGCCGGAGCGGCGCTAAGGGCCGTTTGAACGACTTCCTTAGGTTGTATAAAATAATTATATAATATATTAAAAAATATTATATATATGTATATATTTGCTGTATCCCGCCGTGAGTGTTGAACGGGGCGCGCTACGTAGCGCGCACCAGAGCTCCGCCACCCCCGGAAAATAGTTCCGCGACGCAGGTTGGCGGAGGAATACAGCAGCGCCCTGAGGGACGGGCGCCGGGCGCCGGGGGCCGGAAGCGGGGCAGTCAGCGGAGAGCGAGCGAGTAGCGACGTTGTAGAATCTGTGTTAACACTGTACTTTGTTTATGCTTTAGGACCGGCTGTGCCCCCGGACTTTCCTGGTTTGCGGTTTTCTGGTTTAACACTGAAAGACGACTCTGCTTTGTTTCTGGTTCGCTCTCCTGGATTGTGGCTGGACCCCGCTCGTCCCCGGTACGGAGTAGATTTTGGCAGCCTCGCCCCGCGACCCCCCGCCGCCCTTGCAACGTGTTGTAAGGGCACGCGTTCGTTCCCGGCCGCCGGCTTCCGGATCAGCACCTGCTGGCCGCCTGGCTGGCCTTACGCCGTACCGGCACAGCCACACCTCGCCGAGGCCACGCCGCCGTTAACGCCGGCTACACTGATAACGCCGACGCCCCGGGATTCTAGGGTCCGGTTGTGGCCTTTACCCTCCGACGGGGAGCGCGCTGTCGTCCCCGTGGAAGCCGCCTTCGGCGGCCCAACACCGCTCATTCGACTACGAATCTTGTAAACGGCCCCGAGCCGTCGGGTTTTTCCAGCTGTATTGTAAGTGGTAAAATAAACTGTTGTTGTTAGAGAGCGTTTCATTCTGATACACAATATTAAAATATATTAAATACAATTTAATATATTTAAAATATGAACAGCATATATATGATAAATAAAGGAAGCGACTTTACTTCTTCATTAAGTAACCTGAATGTGCGTGGCGGGTGCAAGAAAATGAGAAGCATGTTGAGATTTAATGCATAGCATCTTGTAGTTGCAATGAGAAAGTACATAAATTAAACCTTAAGCACTTGAATGATAAAAACTTATATTAACACAAAACATTTGAATCACAACTCTTGAATACGCATGAATGATAAAACTTGTATTATCTGGAAAAACACATGAAAATATAGCCTTGAATTCGCATGAACGATAGGACTTGTATCAATGGAAAACACTTTAAACATAACCCTTGATTTACTTGGGTGATAACTTATAA
>JAHLJT010008446.1:303852157-303872592 GCA_031308135.1 Acheta domesticus | reverse complement strand
AGCTGTATTGTAAGTGGTAAAATAAACTGTTGTTGTTAGAGAGCGTTTCACTTTTGATACACAATATTAAAAATATTATTAAATACAATTTAATATATTTAAAATATGAAACAGACATATATATGATAATAAAGGAAGCGACTACTTCTTCTTAAGTAACCCTGAAATGGCGTGGCGGTGCAAGAAAATGAGAAGAATGTTGAGATTTAATGCATAGCATCTTGTAGTTGCAATGAGAAAGTACATAAATTAAACCTTAAGCACTTGAATGATAAAACTTATATTAACACAAAACATTTGAATCACAACTCTTGAATACGCATGAATGATAAAACTTGTATTATCTGGAAAACACATGAAATATAAGCCTTGAATTCGCATGAACGATAGGACTTGTATTCAATGGAAAACACTTTAAACATAACCCTTGAATTTACTTGGGTGATAAACTTATAATAAATTAATATTAATGGGAATAAAATTATTTCAAGAACTAATTGAAATACGTAATTACTAGCTTTACATGAGTAGTTTGATATTGAATGATTAATAAAGTTTGCATTGCAGCATGTCACTTTGAAAGGGATTTAAGTTACAGTGCCTTCTTTTTCGCTAATATTTGAATTGTTTATATTAAAATTGTCCATTAGATTGATGTTAATTTGCGCTAGTTGACACAATGAAGTTAAAACAAACTTTTAATATTGATACAACTTTAGATTTAACATTTGATAATTAAATGTTGCTGTGAACTGGCTAGACATATTTGGCATTAGTTTGAATCAGTAGTTTGGATGGATTTGATGTGGATATCGTGCACTAGCGGCTCGTGTTTATGTTGCACATATTCTAAAAAAATCTTACAACTTATTTAATCTAATTTTAAAATTTTTAACATTCTGAGGGAAAGTCTCTAGCACTGCTGCAGGCTGCTGTTTACGCTCTATTGAGTATTTCTAAATTCATTTTTTATTTATATATATTTATATTTATTTTTTATTCAATATTTATTTCTCAATTAAATTATTTCGTTATCACTAATAGCAGCAATGTCAACAACTACGATCATGAAATGAATTGTGTAAAACGAGTCCAAACAATTGATTGTTGCGGATGCGATCACCGCACTGCATAAGTGCATGCGGAGTGCAATCACTGTATTTTCGAAAACTAGTTCATTTTTAATTGTACGAATACTACTTCCGGCTCAAATTGTCTCAACGCAGAACTAATACAATTGTGTGCCCACTGAACATACAAGCAAGAAGAGAACGTAAAAGGAAGAAGCATGTTCGCGGGGGGATATCATACTCGACACAGATTACGCATAAAATTATGGAAGTAATGTTGAATATAGACTTATTAACTTATTTTTATTTAATTGTAATGGTTTTTGACCTTAATAAAACAGATTCTGTAATATTTCTTTAGCAATTTATTTCTTTTTGGCGTTTTGATCCTACTCGAGGTATTTTTCAAAAATCTATTGTCCAGGTTTTGTTGAAACCACATCATAAACAAGTAACATTTTAAGAAAAAAATTGTCAAATGGTATAAAAAACTGGTCAAGTAGCGAACATCATCTGGCCACCTAACATGAAATTAGTCGTTTTTAAACATTAGTTCCAGTTATCAGAGTTTACATATGACCATTACAATTAAATAAACAAAATAATACAAAAAATATATTCATTAACTTGTTTTTAATTCATTTACATGAATTGCTTACGTTTTATTACAGTATATATGTGGTTCTGAAGTTTGGAAGTTAGGCCTATTTTCCGTCATTCCATGGAGGTTGCAACCTCCAGTTTGATGGGGCACCAGCCGCCACTGATATTGTTTACTTACTGTAGCTCTGGAAGCGAGCGTCGAATGCCGGCTCGCAGCCGCGTGAAGTCGGCGATGTGACGTAACGGGAAGAAGCGTGGGAATCCGCCTGCCATCGGCTGGTTCGGCGCTGAGGACAAGATGGCGACGCCTCGCAATAGGACACGATGCTTCGACTATATTCCAATAGCATTTTCTTGATTAGTAGTTCACCTTGTTCATATTGGTATAGTTTTCGTTGGATGTGAGTTCCGAGAATGCTCATTGGCAACTGCACTGATTGGCAATGATTTGAGCTGCTGCGTGATGCAAGCAACTCGTGAGTGTACAGATTAGCAATAATTTTGAACTGACGCGCGTTGCGGTCAACGTGATAACATTCACTCGCGAGTACACTAATTTGTAATAGTTTTGAACTGTCGCGAGTTACAGGCAACGTGATTTGAATAGAGTTTTTGTCGCGAACACGGCCATATGAACTGGCCAGAAAGCTGCGCTGACGACCGTGGCGGGTAGCAAACTGACCTTCGAGCAGGCTGGCACCTACTCTTGTGGAGGGGTGAGGTGAAGAGATTTCGAGAGAGTGTTGCCAATATGATGGTGTTAAATGGCGGGCGTCTTCTAAGATTTACAAGTAATATTGGCAGTAGGAAGCATATTGATTAAATATGAATGTTTATTTACACAACTTTGTAATCACAGGTGAATCGGTTATTTTTGAAGGGCCTTAAGTCCAAAAAATCGAAGTTTTGGGAAATACAGAAAACATTTTAGTTCATAACGTGCTTCTCTTATTCAATTTTAAAAATTGTATGCTTCATGTATTTTTATAATTTGTTGTGCAAATTTTTAATTTTATGCTATTTTGTTTCCTCAGAAAAAATAGAAAGTATTTGTTTAAATTGCCTACTTATGCCCTTTCATGAATAAAAACAATTATATTTACTTTATATTGCTATTTATTTTCTTTTACTCATTCTCAGAGTCATGTATAGTTGTTTGTTTTTTTAATTTCATCATGAAACATTCTAAAACTTGATGATGAAAGCTGAAGCTGTTGGCGACTTCAACATCCCTTTATAAAACTCTTTGTTCTCTTCAGGAATATACTTCATTGCTTTTGAAATGTCCTTGAGGTTATCTTCATGAATTGTTGCATTAGAGGGATGGATAAGCCTTTTGACTTGACAATTTGCACATGGCATTGTGTTGGAACTTGTGTAAGATGAATGTATTATGGAAACCCCCAATGAACTGGCATACAACAAGTTCCCTTAAGGGAAGAATCATACTTGAATTCCATTAAGCTTGAAATTTCATGCTTTTGAGATCGTGGAACAGACTGGCTTTGTTTCTGTAGACAGACACGATTTTTTGTACCGTTCTCGACACATAAAATGGGTAACGGCCAATTCAGAAGTGCCGTCTTTCCGCGCATTTCCTGGCACACTGTACGGACGATAACGCCATCTGGTTCTTTCATAGTTACAACTATTACAAAAGAATATCTCGGAACCAACTGCCAACGACTGAGAAGCTGATAGGCTAGATTTCCCGCAATCATGATCTCTAGTTTGAACGTTCTCTAACGATACGCGTGTTTATATCCGAATGATTGAGAGTATTGGCGAGAACGCACAGGGGCGGGAATAGTCTCCATCGCGTCGTCATGCAAGCCATTCGATCGTCTACAAGAAATATATCAATAAAGATATCATACAATATGACATAAAAAGTTCAACACATGCAATAGATTAGTGGATTTGAAAAGGAAATTGGAAATATTTAATTCTGATTTACTTGCAAAAAAATCAATGAATATTCCCTCTTTTAACGCAAAACAACTTACGTACGTGTATGAATATTACGGATCCGAGACGAAGAAATGAAGTGTGCGAAGCGGCTGCAGAATCGGAAAAATAATTGGGAGTTGGAAGTTTTGGCGAAGTAAATAGTTGTTCAAATATCAGTGTTTACGAAATTTAAGGTTTTTGCAATAAATTAAACTAGGTATTCAGTAATAAATTTTGCATCGCTTGTCAAAATTGTTAGTTTGCAATTTTCACCTCAAAGACAATTTGAGGACCCTTCCTCCGTATAGCGCAAATTTCGGAATTGTTTTATAAAATTGTTAATTGTTGAAAAATTGTTAATTTGCAGTTTTCGGTTCTGGAATATAAGAGACCCCTTCCCTCTTCAGAACTGCAAAATTTGGAAATTGTTCATAAATTTACAAATTTTGCGAAATTATTTTATTGTCTTTTCTAAATCTGCCTTTGAAGGAGATGCAAAATTCTGCAATCCAATCGGCGCTACCGCCTTTCGTTTTCGAGATATGTAATTGTTTCTAAGAATTTAGCATGTCATGACAACTCCCATTTCTTTGGAAGTCAGTGGCAGATCTCTCACAAAATCTACCCTTCAAGCTGTTTCCCAAATGCAACGTGTATTGAAGCGACACTCTTTTCTCATGCGACCCTGACACCAGAATGGTATTTGAAACTACCTTCAGAACGCAAGTCGATTGCTTTCCGGAATGGAAACTGGGTTGTTACAAATGTTCCTAAATACGTAAATGCCAAGAAGGTCATCATATGAGAACCACAAATTCTCTGAGCATATGAATGAATCAGTCATTTCAACAGCGGAGCCACTACCTTATAATAGTAATAAAACCACAATTTCGATAAATTAATTAGTTATTTAAATGCAGCCCGTGTTCAACCCATGCAGAAAAAGCAAAATTAATAGTATCATAAAACTAAATATAACCATTGTTAGGATGATTACTTTCAGAATAATTGAACGACCAGAATCTACGTTCTCTCACCATTTGACTGAAACACCGGATAGAGGACGGCGGAGAATGTGATTAAAAGGAAATAAATATTCTATATATTGATCGACATTTGGGGAAAATGCATAACCCTAACTCGTTGGGAGCCGAATTTGATTCTCATAACAAAATTGTGGCTGTCATCACTTCACGCATAAGATCTTTAAAATCTATTCAAAATCTGCTCCAATTTTTAATTGTTACCTAAATTTTAGTAAAATGCTTTGCAATTATGATTTATGTTCGGTAATTAGTAAATCCTCTCGAAATCGAAAATCTGATTTAATTTTTTGTGATCCTGACCTACACCACCAAAATTCAAACCATATTTTTAATGAAATCTATTCTTCAACTTTAGAACTTTCTATTTATAGTTTATAGTTTTTCAGAATATTTATATTTTTCCGTAATTTGAATATTTCGAGCAAAGCTATGTTTCATTCGAGTGTTACTATGTATTTGTACATCTTGTGTAATATTGTCTCCCCTCTAAATTGAAAAACTAGTAGTGGACATACTCTCTCGATTTCTTTATAACAATTAGCTAATATAAAATTCAAGTTAACCCCCAGCAAAAATTTCACAATTCCAACTGGATTGCATATATTGTCGCGGCCAATGATGTCTCATCTCTTAATTAAGAATCGCGGCATTGATCCAAAAAAACGTCGTTTTGGGAGTGTTTAGCACCCGCGAAATCACTCTCCGAACTGAGATTTGAATTTGAGAGCATAGGTTTCTAGATTTCATTACATAATCCAGCTGGTGATTTACTACAAGTAGTCTCACCAACTGTGGGCCACCCCTATAACTCCTAAACGACTTCCGATATCAAAATACAGTTTTCGCTCAACAATGTGGAGTCATGGAGCAAGTGAAATGGTGTACAGATAATTGTTTGAAATACTTTTAGTTTTGGAGAAATTAAATCAACTTTGATTTTTTTTAAATCGAACCATATATTTTTCTTACTAGCAATAGATAAATCATAAAAAGGGGAATGCAATGATGTAACATATGTTCATATTTGGATAGTATTTTGTTGTAATAAATTATACTTTCTGGCAAGAGATTGTAAATGAAACCTGCACTTTTTGCTGTAGCTGCTTGTCGCTATTGTCACTTTGGTAAAGGCCTTCGCGGCCTCTCCTCGAAAGAGCCTGCGCACAGTGTGTAATTTTGGCCATCTACGGGGCAGAAAGTCAAATTTTTTACTTGACCAGAACGTGTAATTTGTTATTTATTTCAGTAGAAGGATGTTCAGACCACATGGCAACGGTATAGATTTCACTAGAAATTCTCCGAGGTACAGGAAATGCTTATCTGAACATGTATCAACTCAGTCCGTGGCGGCACCCGCTTGGATTCAATCATTTCAGTGCAGCGTTTTCGCTTGTCCTGTGCGTGTGTCTGATGATATTCAAAGTCCCAGCTATTTCAAAATTCAATCTGTATAGTTTTTTCTTTCCATTGGTACCTTTGGTTTTTGAAATCCATTTCCAACAACTTGTCAGGACCTCTTGAAAAGTACGTACTCTTAATCTTACAGGAAACACAATTCCAAAAATTAATCGAGGGTTTTAGTTTAGAGAACCCTGGAGAACCACTTTGGGACCAAATTGATATTCAAGCAGGTACTCTTGGGAAGCCAAGCATTGACAAAAAATTATTGCGAATTGTTGCGAATGTATTAATTTTTCCATTACTTACTGAATGTTGCATTCGTTTTCCGGAGGGCGATCTTCGAAATATGGGTTACAAAACTTAAAAATGCAATGACAGATGCTTTATTCGCACATATTTTGTCAAAGAAATGAAAAATGCAACAAATTCGGAGAGTACTTTACAGTGTGTAAAAACACAAAGTAAAGAAATTTTGCCAAACACTTAATATTACGTAGGAGAAAATAGGGAGCATAAAGGACGTTTTATTCGTTTCAATTCTTCTTGTCTCGATGAGGAAATAATATTTGAAAATATTTCCGACAATGCCACATTTCCAGAATTAGCAGGAACTTCCCGTACTGTAATTGGCCGGCCATTTTGTTGATTGTGCTCCGAGAACTAAAAGGCAGAAAGTTAACACCACCTACATTCAAGCAGCGAAGTGCCTGAGAATGGCCGTAGGCATGTAGTTCAGGAAAGAAAGGAAAAGGGATTCGGCAGCAATAGTAACAATTATCCACTGGCATCACCAAATCGAGAACTGTTATTTAAGAAGGCTCGATGGTCCCTTGTTTCAGAAATCAGAGCTATTACCGAACAGGCGCTGACGTGAATGGTGCATGTCTATATATCTAGTCGCCCAGTATCAACTTCTACGTCAGCAAGCAAAAATATTAAATTGTAAATTTTGCCCACATTATAAAAGTGAAAGAAATCCAAAACGCTATACACAAGCTGCTGTGATTACACAAATCTCAACAGAAATACCTGTGCAGTCACTTATGACCAAAAAATTCATCGATTACGTCAAACCCGAGAGTGTGTTTGAGAAATTGCGATTGCCAAAAACTGTGATATTAGCATTATCATGAAATGGGGCTGTGATGGTATGGGACAGAATCGATACAAAAAGAGGTTTCCTCAGCAACATTTCAGTGACAAAAGTTTTTTTTAGTATTTCTGTTCCTTTGGATATGCACTGCGATTCGGACAATTCAAATTACGTTATTTGGAAAAATTCTTTCCCTCTTCCACTAAATACTGCAGATCAATAAAATTTGTGCTTTCAAAAGACATCCAGAATCGACACTATTACACAATATGCCTAAACAGATTTCTTATTGCGTCTGATCCATGTACAGCTAGTTTACGGTTCCTCCAAAACACAGAAAGAACAATATTAATGAATAGGTTTTGATTTTCTACAAATTGATCAATCACCAGCAGACACAGATGATCAAGGAGATTCTTCTGATACCATCAGTGATTCTGAATAAGTTCATTATTTTCATGTGGGCGGTTCGTGTTTCAGCACATGTTTCTTGTATACTTCTCTCGTATTTTCGTATATATTGTCTAATGTATGATTTTATGATTTCATTTTTATGGTAAAAATTGCAATATTGTGTCAAAATTATATATATATATATATATATATATATATATATATATACATATATATATATATATATATATATATACATATATACATATACACACACACACATCATTATTTCTCTATTGTTTGTTCTGTAAAATCATTGTACAATTTTATTCTATTTTAACCGATTTCAAATACTTAAATTATTTTCAAATTTTCAAACTATATCACTACAATATTTAATGAATTATTTTCAAATTGCAGGATCTCGAGTGTGGCCAGATCAATAATGCAATGTTTTGGCAACATTCTACGAATAGTTTAGGCACTAGTGTGTTCACAGACGACAAGTGGACCGATGGACGGACGTTTCCAGAAAAAACAGTTTTCGTATCAGATGACCCCAAAACGTGCACTTCCATTGAACCTCGAAATTGATTGTAATATTCCTGAGCGAATGAATAGGAACGATGAAAGACGTCTCATAGAGGAATCTCAAATTAATTTTTGTATTTTAAAATTATTTCTCGTCTGCAAATTTATAATCCAGTCATTTTTGAACATTCATCAAATGGTATACTGTACAACAAAGTATCAGAAATAAATCACTACTATTACATTTTTTGTAGGTTTCATAAGTATTTTTTTCGTGTGCTCCTGCGTATGCGTTGACGTACTAGTAGATTAATTGGATGGTGATTCGTGTGCTGGCACAATTTCTTCTATATATTTGGCTTCTTGTGGTGATATGGTCATCCAGTGGAATTATGCCAACGTCTCTGTATAAAGTCCTGTTTGTCACGAACTATGTTTTAGTTTGAATCTACGAAAAATATTCAATATACGAGTAGTTATTACTTCTCTGTGGTGTCGTATTAATCCATTCGCGTTTCATAGTATAATTTATGACTTAACAGCGATTCTATTCGTTACAATTTCTGTTTAGAATGTTTTGATATCTTCGGAAGGAATTTTCGATTTCTTGACACATGTCTATTTGGACAGAAATGAGACTATACGGAAGTGGGGGTGTATCGGATTATTGAATATGTGAAAAGGTGGGCAATAAATGATATTTTCAGTGAATGAGTGTGCTTCTTAAGTTGGGGAATTTTCTGAGTTTAAAAATGGTATTGTTTGAGTGGAAGTAGAAGTCGTCACTATACATTTTATGTGTGAATTATTTTCAATGCATGGTAGAACTTCATTTAATTCCGATATTCGTAAGATTTTTCACAAATGTTGATGATATACTGATATTTGTCACATTTTTCGTTTACTTTCATAGCGATAAATTCAGGTCGCTATATTTCGTTCTTTAAACTCCAAAATATCCAAGCAGTCATTTCAAATTCAATAAAACTCAATTGAATAATATAATAATACTTCACATGATTCTCTACAAACGATTAAAAAGAGATGTGAAAATGCCGTGGCCGAAAGGATACATGAAAATGACTGACGATGAATGACTACATTAAAAACAGGATTTAAGGAGGATCATACCAAGCGCTCAATGCCCCAGAAGGGCTTGTAGATGCGTTACGAACGCAAAACAAATTTAAAAAGAAACTTATTTATCCTAAATATGGATATTATTAGTTTAAATAACACTATTAATGTTAGCTTTTATGAGACACGGGCTGCATCTAAATAACCATAAATTAAAGAAATTGTGGATGTTATTACTATTATAAGGTAGTAGCTTCGCTGTTGAAATGACTGATTCTTTCATATGCTCTGAGAATTTGTGCGTTCCCGTAAGACAGGCCTGTCCAAAACCGTGCTTCGGTGCAATTTTGCTCCGCCCGTGCCCCACGCAGCGCGCCGGCGCAAGTTAGTCACCGGGGGAGTGGGGCATTCCTTCAGTCTGTGCGATAAGAAAACGGATAACCTGCTGCTGGCTAGCTGCTGCGCTTTATCTCAATGGCGACATCGAAGAGTATTGACATTTTCTTTCATAGTGGTTCTACAGGACTTATTTTCTGACCATCTATCTAAAAGACAGAAAGATTTCGAACGGCGAACTCTTTGGAGTATTATGAATATTTTCCACATAAAAGTTCTCAAAACTACATATGAAAGCAGCCAAAGTAATTTCTATGTTTGGGTCCACGTGTGTAAATGAGAGCTTCTTTTCATAAGCAGTTAACAAAATCGAAGTTTCGAGGGTGTTTGAGCGACGAGAGACTTCGCAATTCCTTGCGTTTGATGGCGACAAGGAATTTTCTGACCCACAGCGAACGAATTGTAAACAAAAAATCCACATTAAAATTGTTACAATGAAATTGCTTTTATTTGTTTTAACTGAACATACTTATCCAGAATATTTCTTTTTGCTCCTTAATTATGTTTCAAACTAGAAAATAGCAAGGAAACTTACTGAAATAAAATTAAATTAAAATCCTATTTGATTTACATGAACTAGGCCCGAAATAAAACATTGTCGTGTTTGATCTATTCGAAACGAGCTAGTGTGGCCGGTCCGCGAGAAAAGTTTTACGGTAGGAGTGAGTAATTGGCAGCCGGGGGACTCCCGTTGGGCGGTGGCGTAAACAACCGGACCGAAGCGCGCTTCGTCATCTGTCGAAGCGAACTTGGTGCTCCTGAGCATGAGCGGAGAGGAAATCTTGGAGAGGCCTGCCAAAAGATGACCTTCTTGGCATTTACGTATTTAGGGAACTTTTGTAACAACTCATGTTTCCATGATTTTCACTTGCAAAGCAATCGACTTGCGTTCTGAAGGTATACCATTCTGGTGTCAGGGTCGCATGAGAAAAGAGTGTCGCTCAATACACAAGATCAAGACAATACAATACAATCAAGACAATACAATGCTCAAGACATGCTAAATTCTTAGAAACTATTACATATCTCGAAAACGAAAGGCGGTAGCGCCGATTGGATTGCGGAATTTTGCATCTCCTTCAAAGGCAGTTTAGAAAAGACAATAAAATAATTTCGCAAAATTTGTAAATTTATGAACAATTTCCAAATTTTGCTGTTCTGAAGAGGAAAGGGGTCCCTTATATTCCAGAACCGAAAACTGCAAATTAACAATTTTTCAACAATTAACAATTTTATAAACAATTCCGCAACGTGCGCTGCACGGAGGAAGTGGCCTCAAATTGTCTTTGAGGTGAATATTACAAACTAACAATTTTGACAAGCGATGCAAAATTATTACTCAATACTTAGTTTAATTATTGCAGAAACCTTAAATTTCGTAAACACTGATATTTGAACACTATTTACTTTGCCAAAACTTCCCACTCCCAATTATTTTTCCGATCCTGGAGCCGCCTTCACACACTTCATTTCTTCGTCTCGGATCCGTAGTATTAATTCACGTACTTAAGTTGTTTTGTGTTAAAAGAGGGGATATTCAATTGATTTTTTGCAAGTAAATCAGAATTAAAAATTTCCAAATTTCCTTTTCAAATCCACTAATTCTACTGCATGTTCTGAACTTTTTATGTCGTATTGTATGATATTATCTTTATTGATATTATCTTATATTGATATTATCTTATATTTCTTGTAGACGATCGAATGGCTTGCATGACGACGCGATGGAGACTATCCCCGCCCCCTGTGCCTTCTACGCTAAAACTCTCAATCATTCGGATAAACACGCGTATCATAGAGAACGTTCAAACTAGAGATCATGATTGCGGGAAATCTAGCCTATCAGCTTCTCAGTCGTTGGCAGTTGGTTCCGAATGTTCTTTTGTAATAGTTAACTATGAAAGAACCAGATGGCGTTATCGTTCGTACAGTGTGCCAGAATGCGCATAAAGACGGGCACTTCTGAATTTGGCCGTTACCCATTCTATGTGTCGGCAACTGTACCATTTAGGCCACCAGGATTTGAAATCCAGTACATCTACCGAATCTATCATGTGAACGGTAATTTCCCTTGGATTCTAGAAGAACAAAACATTTCAAGGAGTAACAAGTTTATTGCGAAAATTCACACATTCTTCACAACAAATACGGGCTCTTTTAATATTTTCTATTTTGTAACTTTCTGTATTTCATACTCCCCGTTTTCTTTCTTACAATATTTAATAGAAAGCACGATGACATCAAAGCTTCTAAGAGCAACGCTATTTTTATATTCACAACTGCTTATAAATCAACAACAAAGGATGACAATCAATTGGGTTCTCCTGCCACTGTCGCTCAAAGTAAAAGGACTGGCGTTGATTGCTGTGGACCCGGTAAGGTTTTTTGAAATAATATAATAATCACAATATGGCAACGTCTCATTATTCAATAATCAGTGGCATTAAAATGTAAAAACAAAGTACTATGCAGTAGTTACTAAACGGTGCTGATAAACATAACTCATAAACTATGTTAAACAATTTATGAAATGACCAAAGTCATTTGACTAGTGCCCTTCCATAAATAAACTAAACTATTTATTTCATAGCTTTCTGATCACCTGGCTAGTGCCCTACGTAAAATGCGTCCTCAACACCCATAGAAACTTGTCCCACCTGCATCTCATTTTGACAAAAAATTGACTTGGGCCAGACCTGCACAACGCCTGCTCCCGCGGGCATTCTACACTTGCAAGCCGATGGGCTGCCCGTGGCAGCGCCGAAAGGGCAAGTAGTGGGGAGTTGGAAGCTTTGCGGAGAGGGGAGAAGTCTGACATAGCACGACGCGGCGCGTAGATTGAATGCCTGGGCGTCTAATACAATGATCCATGCTTCAAAATTATGTGCCCATTTGTTTAAATGGATTATGTCTAGTATTTCTAGTTACCAGGGTCATTATTCACTGTTTACGTTCTGTGCACTACTGTATATCCACCTTTGTATCCACCACTGTATGTATTTTCATTTTCTAATTTAAAAAAATAACATGCTCATTGTGACTTTTAAGCATTATTTTAAAGCAATAGCTTTAAAATATATGCTTGTATATAGGAAAAAATATTATTTAATTCTAACACAAAATTGCAATTTAATAATTGATTGTTCCCCGGAATGTTATAATCCCCAAATCATATAAAAATGAACAAAATCATGACAGCAATCTCTCACATCAAGATTGACATAAAAATAGAATATGTGGCAATTCCAATAAGGGTAATGTTTAATAGCACATCTGTGACCATTTTTTCCCATTATAAAACTGAAAAAAAGTAATCAACGAGCAAACTTCTGTCACAATATGTTACGGACAATTATAAGATAAACATGGGTATCGGTTAAATAGAATGCAAAGGGCTTTATATTTTAATACGAACTCGTAAACGACTCTACACTCTTGTCAGAAATTAGAACAGAAAATCATCATTCTTTTTTTAAGAACAATATGTTTTTGCTGTGAGAGAACCGTCTTATTCAATTAAACATAGTTAATAAAAAATAGTTTATTGCTGTCATCATCAAACAAAAACAATTCAGTATCAAAATTTTGTGTTTAGCACAACACTAAATTGTGATTACATCGTAGCAAAGCGAATTACATTATAAGCCCTACAAGCAATTGTAATACTTGGTGTCGAAATCTAATATGTATAATTCGTTGTAGTTTCATATTTCGCCCTGTCATATATCGAGAACAAACATTTGCAATATAATACAAAACACAATATTACTTGAACTGTATATGACCGTCATGTTCTTACCGATTGCTCTTTAAATTTACGCGCTAATTTTCGAATTGCGCATTCTGATTAGTGGTCCCCACTCCTAGATTGGGTCTCATCCCCCACCCTTCATCGATTTTTCTCATTTGCACCCGAGTTGCCCGCACGCAGCTCCTGAGTGTCAGTGAAAGTGCAAGCTGAGCAGGTCGACTTCGGCCCTTTCATAAGTAACCGATTCAGGTATTGGAACTCAAAATGTTTAGTAAATTTCCCTGAGGAAAACCATTTTCGATAGTATGAACTTCCTAAAAAAATCCGTTATTCCAATATGCCTACCAAACAGTGAATTTCCAATGTCACTCAGCAATGATTTGAAATGACGCTCCAAGTCTAGGTTCCCATTGTTGTTGTTTTTTGTTTCTTTTTTCGGAATAGCGATATTTAATTAGACTTTAAATGAAATTTGCATCGTGCTCAAATAACGCTATACACACCATTTTCCAAAGAAATTGCTTTCCAGAGGTAAGACGTGTGGAAGGAGATTAGGTTTTAGATCGTGCCAGCAGATATATTTAAACAGATTAACACGTCACCACTGGCGATCAATAACCACTCGATTTCCTAATACCCTAATGAGAGTTACAAAGCAATTTCACTCTACTATATTAATAGCCTACGACACAACACACAGCGCACCAGAAATACTGATTTATTTGTACCAGGGAAAAAGTAAAAGGTGGGGAATCCTTGGAAACGATGTTTTAAATGTAATACATTATTTTCATCATTTTCTGTCAATGACAGCATGTACCAGCTCCATTATCAGTGAAAGGCTGTATTATGCGAAGTAGCCGTAGAAACATGCCCCCACTAGAGGTTGCAGATTTATTTAAATGTTACTCGCAGACGATTTAATACTTTTTATAATAATTAAATATGTATAAATCGCTCCATCCATTGATCATTGCCAAGCACCCATCGGAATATTTTTAGACCTTTCAAAAGCTTTGATCTCATTGATCATAACATTTTACTTTCAAAATTACCTTCGTATGGAATCCGCGGTATTGCTCTATATTGGTTATGTTCGTACCGTAAACAACGATCTCGGAGAGTAGAAATACCTTACTGGAATGATGGAACATTATATAAACACCTTTCTTATTAATTGCCAATTGCACGTGGAGCACAGGGTTTGATATTAGGTCCTATTCTCTTCATGCTAGTACACGTAAACGATATACCCTTGACGATTTGAAAACAGAAGAACAATTCTCTTTGCGGATCATACGAATATTCTTTACAATAAAAACGTATAAGTACAATATCAGTTGTTTCAAATTGGTTCAGTAGTAACAAATTAATTGTAAATGAAAAGAAAAGTGTTTCAATGCAATTTTCCATTTGAAATAAATAATTCTGTACTCCACTAAAATGAACGGGCGTGCCACTGACTGATGGTAAGGTATCAAAATTTCTAGGTCTCCGAATGCAGTGATGAAATCTCAAATGAAATGTCCATTTAAGTGAACTGAACACAAAATTAAGTTCATTATGTTACGCCGTTCAGAATTCTTTCAAATTTCGTCAGCATTCATACTGATCGTTATGTATATTTGGTGAATGCACATTCCCGGCCTGAGGGTCCTGGCATAATATTCAGGGGAAATACAACTTGCATCTCCAGACGTTTAGAATTCAAAAAATAGTTGTTCGAATTATAATCAGAATCTCACCCACTGTGATTCTTGTAAGTCTCTCTTATTAATCTAGGAATTTTACCATTACCTTGCCTCTTGATTTACGAATCAGGTGGTTTTTGTGAAAAATGACTCTCTCAAGGGCGGGATAAATTGTCATCCAACGCCGGTGTCTGTAATTCTGACACTCGATGTAGTAATCAAATTCATTAGGTGACAGTATCAACAGCTCACTATAACAAAATCACTTAAATACATGTACATTGTTTTACAACACTTTGCCAGATGACATTAAACGATTAAATTCGATACAAAAGTACAAGTCTCAAGTAAACTATTTTCTGCTGGCATAACTGTTTCTGTACCGTGCATCAAAAAGGAAATGAATATACATTTTAACAATGATATTAATATATTATTTACAATTTGGATTCTACAATTCTAAACAACCTATAACAAGTATGGTACCTCAGCTTTAGGGTCAGTGACCTCCATCTCCATCGGGTTTTCGTCAGTTTCCCTGATTTTGGAGCAAATGCTGAGATGACAGCGCTGTTTTGCTTCTGGACGTAAATGTAACTTCTTTATCTGTGCATGTCTTCTAGGATTCAGTGGGCAATATAGTAATTCAAGTTATCGTTCTCCATGTCGTGCAGGAAGAATTATTCCTTCACGAAGAACGTGACAAGGGATAAGAGCTCTGGTTTATAGCTAATTTAACCTTGAAAATAGATTTCATTACATCGGAGCGAATATTTTGTTAACAATTCTTGCTGAAAACGCTCATTCCTTTCTATATTCCGAATTCAACTTGTAAACGACTTAAGACCCCTACACACGCACCAATTGGTCGGGCCGACCAGCCAGCCGATCCAAAAATTGTATCGTGTGGAGGCAAGTCGTCCAACAGAAATTTTGGTCGGAGCGCTTGGTTGGCTCCGACACACGACAGTCACGATGCCGATTCCCACCACCCAGTCCGACAACATTGTGTAGTGTGTAGCGTGGTTGGGCCAACTGCCGACGACAGCGCTTACGTTTTTACTAATTTCCGCAGATTTCGTCATGCGAATCCACGTGCTCCATCGTGCTCGACAGAGAGTATGATGTCCGATCATGGATGAATATCCATGTTAATCCATGGCCCGATGCCATGGTGCCCGGTTCTCGGTCACTTCTGTTGCGTCCTTTTCTTGCGCTGCTTGCGTTCTGCCGTGGTTCCGCTTCCAGTTCGCTTATTTTTTCGTTGTTGTTATTTTTGTTGTTGTTATTTCAGTATATACAGGGTGAGTCACGTAACTTTAGCACCTCCTGTAACTTTTGAACGGTTGAAGTTATTTCAATGCAGTTTTCACGGAAGTGCATGAGGGAAAGGGGCTAATTGATACTGCATTAATTTCTATTTTATCACTTCTATTTTACGAGATTTTTTAGGTAACTTTGTTTTTTCAAATGGAACTATACATATTTTTTCAGTCCACCATGACGAGCGTAAAAGACGAATCCAATGATGTACATATTGTCATATGTTAGATAAGCATTTTTTTGATTAATTTTGATTTTTGCGACCGGGGTTTAACGGACGTTTTGAATTGTCACCACACAGGTCACGGCAGCGCTCCACCAGCACACGTGCGCCCGGCGAAGGGAAGGGAAGGAGAAGGGATCTTATTTGAAAATACGAAACATAGTATTCCAAATATTCACAAAACATTGCAGTTTTTCCTGAACTGTGCTTTCCATCCTTCCGCCATTTTCAGATTTTCGTCTTTTCTTGATTGAAGGAATTAAAGGATGGAAATAAGGATTTGTCATAAGTTTGTATTGTAATAAAATTGTTTATAACTTCACTCTATTTAATGGGATTTCATAAGATACGTAGTAAATGGGATCTTGAAAGAAAGCACAATAAGAATAAATAATTAAAAACTGTACAAAAATATATTGTATATTTTGAGGCAAACAATTTCAATGTTAATAAGAATATAATAATAACTTAGGGATAGAAATAATCTTATTTCAATAAATACTACTTAAGACAAATCCGTATTTTCAATCCCTAAGAAACCCAAATTACTGAAAATGGATTAAGATGAAAAGGAGAGTTCAGGAAAAAATGCAACAGTTTTGTGAATATTTTCGTATCCTCAAGTACTTAAATCCCTTCCTTTCCCAGACCCCGCGTTTGCTGGGGGAGGCGCTGCGTGACCTTGTGGGGCTGACAGTTACAATGAAAATATCCGTTAAACACTAGTCGCAAAAAAATCACAATTACTCTAAAAAAATGCTTATCTAACATATGACAATATTTATATCTTTGAATTTGTCTTTTTACGCTTGTCATGATAGAATGAAAAAATATGTATAGTTCCATTTGAAAAAACAAAGTTGCCTCAAATATCTCGTAAAATAAAAGTGATAAAAGAGAAATCAATACACATATCAATAGCCCCATTCCTCATTCACTTCCGTGAAAACTGCGTTGCAATATCTTCAACCGTTCAAAAGTTACAGGAGGTGCTAAAGTTACGTGACTCACCCTGTATATTTAATTTCATTCGTTTTGTTAATTTGTGTTCAGATTTTTCTTTATTGTTAAATTAGGTTATGTTAGGGTATAGTTTTTTTCGCTGTGGGGGATTTCAGTAAGTTTTTGTTGAAATTCGGAAGTTATATAAATTATTTCTTTTTTAATAGTAGTTTTGTTAATTAGTGTTTTAATTTTTTTCTGTGTTTTAATTTGTAGAGCTGGTCTCCTGCGCCAGAGAGAAGCCCTGCAAGGTATGGGGATAAGGGTAGCTAAAAATAGCCACCCGAAGAATGAACCGAGTGATATCCAGAAGGGGAGGTAACCGCGCGCCGGAGAGTTGATCCAACATCGCTAAACAAGCGTCCCAGGGAAGCGCGGGGGAGCAGATGTACCAAGTCACGTGGTTTGGACCGGGAGAGATGACTCAGTGCATCAACCTGATGTCACTCCCTCTGACCGGGAGGTCCTAGGTTGAGTCCCGATGGAGGCAGGATTTTCGACACTAGTTTGTGAGCTAGGTCGAGTTCAGTCGCTGTCTGGAGGCGCATTCTAGCTGCCGGCTGCTCTGATCGGTAGTTTTTCCGTGGTTTCTCCGATCAATACCAGGCGACTGCCGGAGAAGCACCCTAAGAAACGGGCCAAGGACCGCGCGCGATCTTTCCTTCCTCTTCCTAGTCCTATCCTCTCCTCTTAAATACACACACTTACACTAACATGCACTACACTACCACACATGCAGGGAGACCGGTCGGGAGCATGTCCCGGCTGGGGCGGTGCCCTGCTGGTGGAGATACCCGTTGAGGGGAAAACCCTTCTAGCGATGGTGGGTAAGCACCAGATCTCGCCATCCAGTGGGGAAAAGATCATCGCCGCCTCCCGGGGAAAAACACAGCACTACACTAACGGGACTAATGAACTAAGTAGTTGACGCGCTCGGAAAAACGAACCAATCAATCAATCAATCAAATGTGGTTTGGCCCTCTATAAAGGAATTCCGTGAAGCCACTCGGAGGTAAAGCATTTTGCTTTCCTCGCAGTAATACTGCAAAGAACTTTCCGCCTACGCATGCGCTGAGGTCCTGTGCGGAAAGAGAGGCTCCGAAGGGTTCGGTATAGCTGAGTGGTTCTCGACCACTGTAGGGCAGAGGGTGTACCTGCATGGGCGTGGCATACTGTGTAAGATTTATAGGTGTGTTCAACCAGTCTAAAACAGAAGCTTATGTGAGACTAGTTCTCTCAGTTCTGGCATATGAACGCTGCGATCTTTGAGTCTCATTTGCAGGGACGTGCGGTGACCGATTCCTATGGGTAAGCTCTGTAAATAGCAAGGTGCGACTTGATGTGTCTGAGGAGACAAAACGAAAATCCATTTAGTAACTGTATATAAATATTTAATTATATCAAAATTATTATTATTATTATTATTATTATTATTATATTATTATTATTATTATTACTATTATTGCTTATTCTGGAAGAATGCGAGTCCCCAGCATATGCGCACAAAAGTTTCTACGAACTATCAGTCACCAACAGTCGCTGGCATTTGAACGATCCACACGTCGAAAGATGTTCCTCGTGTCCGTCGGGCCGTGATGAACCGCGAATTGAAACACTGTCCTTTGTGCTGATACGGCAAAGCTCACGCGTCGGAACCGATTCGAGGAAGCGGCCTCCGCAACGGTGGTGCCTTCCGTCCCACGACATTGCGTCTGATGTGTGAAAGAACTTTTAGGAGATTACATGGCGCGGAATGGCTAGGGGGAGTCTGAAATATTCATTACACTGTTTTCACATATTTCCACTTTGAAATTATTCGATAGTAATATGTTTTAAATCTTGTTTAATTTTATATTAATAATTTTTTAAACATTTTACTTTGCAAAATTCGAAGAAGCTTGAAACATTTGGAGACAAGGGTCCCCTCTTCCCTCTTAAGCCTATGCTGTCAGGGGAGAAAACGAAAAGTACACAGATGAAGTAACTGAGAACAAAGGTGGTACTGTATTAAGAGTTCTTGCGTACCACTCGCAATTGAGCCGCAATAAAATGGCAACTGAAGGCGTACATACGCTGTTATAACATTTGAAGTAACGCATAAAGGAACAACAAATATTTGTTATTACATCATATCTACTGGATAAATAATGTGAATGTAAACAAGTAATCTTACCTAATTTATTTCAAAATAAACTCCATTCTCCTCTCTTGTTTAGCAAATTCTGCTGCTCCATCATATGTCTGAGCAACCAATTTGTCGCCGAAGTTTACTATTTGTTCCATGATTAAATAATCTATTGGCGGATCTATCCGCCCTTACGTCTACAAACGATATAAATGTCTCCTGAATTTCTACAGTTTTTCCTGAACATATCTAAGAGAAGTAGCGAATTGTGATTTGTTAATTACGTCGGATGTTTCATCTATAATAATCGCAACGAGCTGAGCCGTGGCAATATCATCTTTGATAGATTTGCTCAAGAAATGGCAGAAATCAAATCATTTTGAATTCTGTTGGAAGGGCCTTTAAATGTTTTGGCAAATTCTAGGTGTTGTTACAATGTAGTATCATACGTACTCAAACAAATTTAGAAGTTCAATGTAATTGCCTTTGTTAACCGACTCTTCATTTTCACTATGCCCTCTGAAAGGCAATTCCTGCATTGCTAAAAAACAAGTGCGTCAATTAGGCGTTTTAATATGTCTCATTTTTTCCTGTCTCGTAATGTCGCATTACGTCTGATCTCAACTGAAGATCAAGTTCAGTTTCGATGCGGACACTTCCAAAACTGGCCAGCTTAACAAGTAAACGCAAATGACTCTGTCAGCGTTCGTGTTTGCATTGCATTGGAAAGGTGTTCAAATTGTCATAGCCTTCTTGTTCC